>CAUYRT010025332.1:0-17639 GCA_963574885.1 Lepilemur ruficaudatus | reverse complement strand
GCATGGTGGCACGTGCCTGTAGTCCCAGCTACTTGGGAGGCTGAGACAGAAGGATCCCTTCAGCCCAGGAGTTTGAGGTTGCTGTGAGCTAGGTTGACGCCACGGCACTCTAGCCCGGGGAACAGAGTGAGACTCTGTCTCTAAAAAAAAAAAAAAAAAATGCAGAGAAGAGGATAAGGAAGAATGAACAATCACTCAGATGAATATCAGACTATATGAAGCAAACTAATATATAAATTATATGTATCCTTGAGGGAGAAAAAGAAAAAAAAAGCATCGAAAATCTGTTTCAGGGAATTATTGAGGAAAATTTCCCTCGTATTGCTAGAGATTCAGATATCCAGAGACAAGATGTTCATCAAACACCAGGAATATTCATAGTAAATAGGATATGTGCAAGACACATAGTCATCAACCTGGCCAAAGTCAAAATGAAGGAGAAAATTCTACAAGCAGCAAGACAAAAGCAACAACTAACTTACAAAAGAAAACCCATCAGGCTAACAGCAGACTTCCAAGTAGAGACCTTACAAGCCAGAAGGGATTGGGGCCCCATGTTTAGTCTTGTTAAAACAACCACCAGCCTAGAATTTTGTATCCTTTTTTTAATGTATTTATTTTTTCATTCCACAGACCTTGATTTGGGTGCCTAGTCTCTTCTTAAGATCCCTCCTTTATCTCCCAGCTGTTGCTGAGGTTTATCTTGCATCAGGAAAGCAGAGACAGATGTCAGAGGGCTTCTCTGTGTTGTATATTGGCTATTTCCACAGGGAAATAATTATTGAGTACCTTTATAATGCTTTTTACATCTGTTTGTAAATGTAAAATTGCAGTGATTCTGGTTTTTAAATGGGCTTTCTTCCAACAAATGATGTGTTTTATTCTGTTTTCCCTTTCCTGAGTTTTAACGGCCACATCCTTCAAGAAACTAATGTAGAATTATGCTCCAACCTTCATTTTCCAGTTTAATGCCAACCTCCCTGTCTTTTCTTCAATTCTGCGAAAAAGATAATGCTCCTACAAATCCACAGAGGCTCAAAATATCTCCACATAGAGAGTATCCAGAATAAAGGATGAATGAGAGACGGACAGGACAGATACTGGATGGATGGATGGATTGTGATAAATGATATCAAGATACAATATATGATATGTTGAACCGTAGGTTCAATTTTCAGTGTGGTATACACGTGAAATTTTTCACTGTAGTAAGAAACCTTCCCAATATAACTATAATTAGATTTTTACGTAAGACTATGAGTGCTTTTGGCTTTCTAACAATGCCTTTCCTATTTGGAAGAAACATTCCCTCCATTACGGTAGAGACAAGAATCTCATTTTCAAGGATTGCTTCAAGAACTATTTCCTCAACAGCTTGATACAGGTGTTAACAGGGACAAAGAACATTGCTGGGAGCAATTCTCTACTGAACAAGGGAGGGTGTAACAGGACTCTTGGTAAAAAATGATCTTGATCCCAAGGCAGGAAGGGATCAATGAATCATCAAAACCACAGGAGAGAAAACTGGATATTGCTCATTCTGTTGCTGAAAGGTGGCATCATCACACAGGCCAGTCTGTAACGCCAAAGCATTCACGGTTATCTCATTGTAAGATATATACAGTTTTTAAAGAGTACTTTTAGTACTAAAGTTTAGTTAAAGTCAGCAAGTGATGTTATGAATTTCCGTTCATTTAGGGTAACAACTGAAAGCAATTGAAGTTTTAGAAAAGCCATATGCAATTGTGAAATGGTGCATCAGGGAATTAGACATCTAAAACCATGTTAATTGTGTTTAGTGTGGTTTTCTTAGGAAGCTGGGATGAGGAGTTTCAAAATAGATTTTTATATTTTTGGAGTTTGTTGAAGTAAAAAAACAATGGAAATCAGTGTAGCATCGCTCATAAATGCAGGTGTGACATTCTAACGAACGAACCCGATAAAATTGGCACTATTTGACCATTTTTGCCTACAAGAATGGCAATTTCTATAGTAACATAATATAGTCTATAGTAGATTTTACAAATTTAGAAAATGATATGCATACCCACTTCTAAAAACTATTTCCAGTTATTTCCATTATTGGTGGAAATTGTGTATCGTCTCTCCTGAATCTAACATCCACAGAGGCACTACACAGGGATGAATCTGTCATTCTATGATGAGAGAGGGTAAAAGTTATCGTCATTTTACTAACTCTAAGAAAGTCAGGAATGAAAATAGAGAAAAGGAGGAGAAGGAGAACAAGGAAACTGGAGGAAAGGAAGCTCTGAAAAATAATTGCATCTTAAAAAATATATAAATTTTTATAAATATATATATAAATTTTCATATGAAGGAAAGAGCTCATGAGTGGTGGTATCACTGAGATTTAAAGGAAACCCAAAGGGAAGCCAAAAACTTTGCAAGAGTTGGGGAAAATTTAGGATCGAATCTGGATGCTGTGTGCAGTGATTCTTTTCATTTTCATTGAAGAGATCGGGCTTTGTTATTCAAGGCTATTTCTTTACAAGCTCCATGAAATTCAAATGAGTCCAAGAAATAGAACCCGGGCCACAGGCATACGCGCTCATTCCCCAGTTGTGTTCAGGTGAAAGAGCACCTGCACGCTGCGAGCCATTTTATAGAACATCATGAAATATGGAATTATTAAACCGAGTAATTATGAAACTTACATAAACTAAATGTATGACTGAGCCAAATTAAATATTACATTATATTTGGGTGTAGAGAAATGACCAAAAAAGTTATTAGAAAAAAGAAAAATTATGAAAAATAATATCATTTTTTATATTTTCTCCTCAAAAATTGCCATAATTTGACTTTCACAGTAAAATAACTTGACCTGGTTTGTGAAACACTAGAGTTTTATGGCACCTGACTCTTAAGACAACTATCCTAGAACACCTCAAAGGATTGTATGGAAATATAAAATAATAATTTGCTTGAAAAGCACAACAAAAAAATTTATTTCCTGTCTTTAATTTCCTGTCACAGATTTTATTGAGGGTTTGGCAATTTTTGTTTTAATTGGAAAAAAGATCCCCCTCCAAAAATATCCTCCTCCTAACAAAGTCTAAGTTCTAAACAAATATTAATCATCCTAAAGGTATTTTTATAGCCAACTGTAAGACAAAAAGAAAAAGCATCCTTATGATCTATGTCTTCCCTTTATGAACTTTAAATTGGATAGGAGGGTTTATTTTAACTTAGAAGTTCCATATCATTTTCTTCTCTCTTCTTTTCCTAATTTATAACCCTACTCCGGAAAGCCAGCTGCTCAACTGGCTATTTTTAATGTTAAAGAAACTAAACAAAAGCCCTTACAGTACTGCTCAAATATCTAAAATATTAAACAAAAGTCTATTGACACAGAAAAATAACCAAACAACTGCTAATGATTTTCCTATAATTTCCGTATTTTTATCCTATTTTTCCTAAAGGGCTAGCCAAATTCCAGGGGATGTTTTGGTTTTCTCACTCTGGACATTAGAACCATTCCTAGCGTGCAGCTGCAGCTCATTTGCAGCAAGAGTGTCCATAAAGCCTAATAGGCCCTGAGAAGGGGCGCTCCTCTTCCCTGAGTTTTCTTGAACCCATTTAATCTACATACGAAAAAGAAGCCCTCCTGAGGAGGTTGCAATTGGTAGGAGCTCAAAATGGAAATGAAATAGTGTTCAAGTGGGCAATTATATGAGACAAGCACAGATAACACCATTAAAATTATCTCCTTACTCTGTCCATCTGGGGCTTACTCTTGGCTAATAAAGAGAATAGCCTTCCCCATGAGTCTAATCAAATTGTAACAAAGGAAAATAATATTCTCATATTTAGGGTCAAAAGGCAATCATACTGCAATGTCTTGAAATGAGCACCAAGATATCACTCATGGTTCTAATTAAGAATTTTCAGGAGGATCAAGGCTGTTGCCTTGAAGCAAACTCTCTTCCTTCCTTCCTTCAAGTGTCTTATGGGCTGTTTTCTTTTCTGCTGTTCCACTTTGGAACATTAAATGCTTCTCTATGTAGATAAGGGCTTGGATTTGAATGAGCCATGCAGGAAAAAAAAAAAAAAAAAAAACAATCTTCTTATTGTTACCTGAGTGTGGACTAGACACTGCCCGTACGTTGTTTTGACTATGTTGCTGTTAGGCTAAATCACGGCTTTCAATACATTGAACCGTAAGCGGTAGTGCAGAAAAATCAAGACTGTGGGCATGATACTGCTTCCTGCTTAGCCTGCACGCCACCACCCCACCCTCAAGCCCCAGCCTTTGCAATTCAACAGTAACACAGAATCACATTAATACTGTCTCGGGCTACAGCAGCCCAGGTCTTTGCTAAGGCTTTACGACCTATGTTTGCAAGTCTGTGGATTGTAGTCATGTTAATGGTAAACACTTGGTGCCCTCAGAGAAATTCTGCATTAATAAAACCTACAAAGCGCAGTGCTGTTCCTTTGAAGTTGCTACTAAACATGTAATATCAGCTTGTGAAGCATTAGATGAGGAAATGAGCTCGATAAGGACTCTTGCGGTAATAGCTCTAAATTGATTATTTCCTTCCCAAAATAAACTTGCCAGGCAGCCCTGTGGGCTTACTTCCGAAGATTTGCTTTGCCCAGGAATCTTATCACAAGGAAATGAACAGCAAAAACCCAGACAAATGTGATAAGGCACATTTACAAGATATTAATAGTTATGAGATTCAGCCTTTTCTTAATGAACCTAAGATTTCTTGAGTGCTGCCATGAGTTAAATATTCATTAATTGCATCCTAAACATAGGGGGAAGAACGAACAATGTATTTTAATGTTATATTTTATGTAATCAAGCACAACAAATCCCTAGTTAAGTATTTAAAAAAAGCAAATTCAAACCTATACATATTATCGTGCAAAAAACTTCATATTTATAAGTTCTATAAAAACCTTTCGAAAGATGTCCATGGAAGATACCCTTGAATTTAACAATACTTAATTTGAGTGTCATTTACCTTATCTTCTGTTTGAAATCAGAGGCAAAAAGTTATGTTTTCTGTCAGTAATCAGTTTTTAAAACTCTTTATTTTGATCTTTTGGCAATGTATCTACATAAAAAAATAAATATTTCTTTAAAATAAAAAAAGAAATAAGCCCATTCAGGAAATAGCATATTCTGCATTCCTTGGACTTCTTCAATCAGTATTAGCCACAAAAGAAAAAGAAAGAATTTGGAACTGGAAATTTTTGTGGTTTTTGGTTTCCATGAAAAAAAGGCCCCTTTTTACCCGGTACGGCTATGTGACAAGGTTAGCTCTGTTTAAATACATTGTTGCAGTAATTGTTTTCAGATTAATGTGTAAATATTGATTTTGATAATTTAGACTACTCAATTTTCCATCTAAATGTGTACTTCTTCCCATATTTAATCTGGTTAAAAGTTGGATCCAATTTGCTATGAGGATATTTAAAGGGAATTGTTATTCTAATAAAAGAACTGAGACCACTGGAATTATTATTACTCTCTTCAGAAAATACATTTGTAACTGTCTAGAAACATAATTTTTATTATGAAAAAATATGTTTAAGCAAAGTAAACCTAGATCTCAAACCCTATAATTCCCATTTAAAAGGCTGACAATTTTACCATGGTTTTTCCTTTATATTTTAGCCTTTGAAGAAGACATTAGAAGTCAAAGCCATGTTTTTCTTGCATGGTGTAATTTCATAATCCTTTCTGTAGACCTTGAAACATATAGCTGGCCAAGGTAGTAATTACTGAATTTTTTTATTATATTAGCATGTGTTTCAATAAATGTATATGCAAAGAGTCTTTTTTACCCTCTTACTTTCTAGTGCCTATGTGCTCTGTAACAACTTCCTACTTCCCAGGAGCCTCCCAAATTACCACTGCCAGACTTTCCCGTAATAGAAACTCACCCTGAGACTTATAAGCAACAGCCTAGGGAGATGATTCTAAGAGGAGAAAATTTTCCAGCTCCAAATGCCTTTAGAGAATTTTGGATTGGAAAATTATTTGTTGCGGGAGACCATGCCATGCATTGTAGGAGGTTTAGCAGCATCCCTGGCCTCTACCCACTGGACACCAGTAGCACCCCCACCTCTCCCAGCCAGTCATGCAATCAGAAATGTCTGCAGACACTGCCAAATGGGAGACAGAATCCAACCCGGCGAAGAACCACTGTTTCAGGAGGAGCTCTGGTCCAGGGTTCCCTTTTAAAAGACAAACTGTATTTTCCAGTTGATTTTGAAGATGGTCTCCAAGACAGAAAAAATTTTCCCTTACTAGAAAGCCTCCATCAACCATTAATAATTTTGAAGAGGGTACATATAAGTTGCTAATTTTCTGACATGCTAAGCAGGAGTATATGAAAACTCATGTTATAAGATGATATTTAATAATTGTAGGCTGTGTTACCAATGATGGACTTTTTTCGCAGATACATTTTCTTCTTTGCCTCCTAACATCTTGGAGGTAGTCAAGGTAATAGTATCATCCTCATTTTATAGAAGTCGAACATTAAGCGTTTTGTCCAAAGCAACACAGCCAGTAAGTGAAAGACCAGGGATTAAAACCTAGAATTTCTAAAAGCCAATTTAACCCTTTCTATATCATTCTACCAAATAGCACAGATGACATTATCTTGATAAAAGTATTTATTTATTCACATAAGATTTAACTAAACACTTATGTGCCAGGCACTCAGGATACAGCTGTGAACAAACAGACTAAAATCTCTATCTTCATAAAGCTTGCATTCTAATGTATAAACAGGATAACTAAATAACATATATAATACGCCAGATTCTGACAATGACTCAGGAGAAAAATAAATCAGGAAGAGGGATAGAAAGTGTGAAAGGGTACAATTTTAGATAGGGTGGTCGGGAAAGTGGTCATGAAGAAAGCATCCCCTTCCCCAGGTTTATAGCATTTATAAATTTACATTCAGAACCTGAGCTTACATTTGGAAAGTGACTAGAATGTTTGGTTTCATAGGGATTTATTAGCCTTTTAAACAACTATAAAATGCCATTAATGAGGCCCTTTCAGTACAAAATCTTTTACCTAATAGGCCGCGTGTCACGGACAAATTCAGCTCCTCTCTTTACTACCACATTAAATACTTATTGATAAACCACCTAAGTATCAAGACATGAGATTTGAATATCTATTTCTGAAGCTTACTATGAAGCTTACTAGGTTGTATTCAAGTTAAATAAGAGAATTTGGGACGTAAAATTCCCAGTAAGTTTCTTTTACCCTTGATCATTTCCCAACCCTTGCTTTGATCCTGCAGTTTTTGAAACTACTTCTTCCTTAAGTATTGAACCCCTTTCTCCACTTAAGAATTCCCAATGCTTGTCCCCACCCAAACCAGCATCTTCAAAGGGTGAGGAAGTTAACACCACTGGGCAGGAACATGGATTTTTCAGAGGAGTATATAGGGGCCACTCCCTCAGGCACCCTGGAACTTTGGGCAGGTGGTGATGAGCTCTAGAACAATGCAGCAATGAGTAACTGTTTATTTCAGAGTAACCCCTAGTTACTCTGTCTGCTTGATGGGCAAATCATTGACAGCACTTTCATACAAGCAACATGCTGTACCTAATGTGGCCTGAGTGTCAACTTGCTAGCAATACTATGTTGACCCTTCCAAAGAAAGGATGGAGAAGGAGAAAAAAGAGAGACAGAGACAGACAGAGAGAGAGATGGAGGATTTGTTTATTTTGGGGAAAAATAACCTTTTAATAATCCCAATTAGTATTAGTATACAAGTAATCCTTTTAGTTTCAGGATAAGTTGGTTATTGAAAAAAATAGTCAATGAATAAAACATTTTATGCTGTGGAATTAGTCTTGTTTTAATCGGAGTCACCCTAAGCCTGTAGGAATGTCCATGAGTCTTTTGCAAGCGTTCCAGATCTGCCTGAATATCCCACATCGGCTGGCCAACTCCCCAGGTTCCTCGATCTTGCTCGGGTGAGAAGCCCATAAATAACAGATAATCCATGAGCTCTCTTGCCTTCCTCACCTAGTTGCACATACCTTCTTCTCTAACCTAGTTTCACAATTTAGCAATTTTATTTAATCCATTCAAGAGGAGGCTTCCCATGCCTTCAAATGAATCTCATAACTGATTCTGTGCTAATGGGTTATCATTATGGCCAAAAGATTCTCAGTTCTTGTATGTTAAAACAAGAAAAGAAGGCAGATTTTAACTTTAACTACAAATCACAATGGATTTCAACCCAACTAGACTGACTCTTTCCTTTTGAAACAAATATTTTGTAATTCTACCTTTACTGTTTGAAAAGTAAATCCATAGGTAGTATGGACACACATGATTTCAAAAAGTCAACACAATATATTAACTACATTATAAAGACAATATGAAAGCAATTTATATACAATTAAACATTTATGTAAAGTTCTGCACTCTAGGAGACATAGTGATGTAGCTCGTGGTATCTAGAGCATCTGTACATAGACTGACATGAGCAGTGTTGCACCAGGTAACCTCATTCTTCAAAATGGTGAACGACTTTGGGTAACGCTCCAAACAAAGCAGCATTCAGTCTTTCTTTGACTTACACAATGGTGGCTACTGCAGACACACCCCAGGGCAACTCCCAATCAGTCATGCCTTGTGCAATCCCCTCCCATTGAGTGCAGATGGAACCTGGTTCCTTGCTTCTAACCAACAGATTATGATTTAATAGATCTAATTAAGGTCTCTCATCAGGTGATTTTGAGTTCATCAAAAAAGAGATAATCTTGACTCGGCCTAGTGTCAAGGGAACCCTTTAAATGAGAGTCTAGAGAGTCTCTCTACTGCTGACCTTGAAGAAGCGAGTTGCTATGAGTTTTACAGCTGCAAGAATATGAATTCTGCCACCAACCACGTAGCCTGGAAGAGGACCTACCCCTTACATGAGGCATATCCCTGGTAATTATCTTAATTTCAGCTTTGTGAGACCCTGAGCAAAGGACTTAGCTAAGTGTGTCCAGACTACTGACCTCTGACCTCTAGGAACTGTGAGACAATAAATATATGTTTTTTAAGCTGCTAAGTGTATGCTGATTTGTTACTCAGCAATAGAAAATCAATGCAGTTACATTTTTTCAAATAGCCAATGAATAATAAAAACACAGAAAAATTATTTTACATATATATGTAAAACACAGTGAAGTTGAAGTTCACAACATTACAGTGTTTTCACCTACAGTAACCTCCAGTGGGACACTCGTGTGTCTGCCAGAACATGGGAGAATTCTTACTTATATAGACTCTCCCTCTCACTGTGGGATGTCTAGCATTCCTGGAACCTACCCTCTGTCTGGAGCACTTCACCAATCACTATGCCAAAGGGGAAAAAACAAACTCTTCTAAAACTTTTCAAATTCCTACTTTGGAGGCTCCATTTCCCTAGATAAGACTCAACCACATACAAGATACTGACACAGTCTTTATTACTGGAGCCAGAGTTCTGTCCAAATTTAATCAGGGTTCTTAAATTTTTTTGGGGGGGTGGGAATTAATGACAACTTTACGAAACAGATAAAAGCATTAGATCCCTTTCCCCAGTGGGAAAAATGAACCAAAAAAAACCCAAATTGTATTTTAAATTGTAGGGTGTACTAGATCTCCCAAAGAACATTGTAATTCCTTATGAGTGATGCTTCTTACCTTATGGGTGGAGATTTCAGAGATGACATGTGAAGAAGGTCAGGCAATGGCAAATAGATTGGGAAAGTTTCTTTGAAAGTGAAGGATTTTAGAGTCAGTGTTCTTCAAACAACCCCTTCTAGGTTACTAATCAGCTAGCCAGCCACCAGCTAATAAAATTTCCTCTTCTTTGTTTGCTACTCAGGAATGATCTGAAAAACTGAGGAAGCTTGAGGAGATTCTTAAAGATAATGAAAGAGTAATTACAATCATGTCTGTTTTACCAAAAGTTTAATTAAAAACAGTTATAGAGAAAACATGTGTTTCTTATCCTTCAGTTGTTTCATAATCAGAAAAAAAAAATGAGAAAGTAGCAACTCAGAAAATTAAGAAAGCAGGGACATTTCAAGAAAGGCATTCTGAGGTGCAAAGTAAAATTTTTGGTGCATAATCTGGAACACAAAGGGGAAAGCAATGAAAATGAACATTATTAACAATTCTAGGGACCTTCTTTTTTCATGGTCCATGACTACTTTGTTAAATGTATAACCCTAATTCTTTGCTCATTTAAATGATCTGATTTTGATTGCAATATTTGTTTGAGCTTTTTATAAGTCAAGGAAATATTCTGCCGTAACTATTACAATTTTTCCCCCAAAAAATGTCAATTGCGTTTACTTTGTTGATAATCCTTTTCACCAAACAGAAGTTTATTTTGTTTGGATGGATAGTTTGCTTGGATTCTCATAGACACTTTCTGAATTCTGGGTTTAGGGCACTTAGGAAGTCTTCTCTTGCTCTAAAGTAATAATGTTATTGATTTTTCCTAAAATTTATATGTTTTTAAAAAAATGTTTAAATATTTGGTGTGAGGAATAAGTTAAAGATCCACGTTTACTTAATGTTTTTTCTAAATATTTGGTCACTGTTATAAATTAAATTTTCATATGTGTTTGGGACTATTCCTAGACTGTGTTCCGTTGTGGTATATTTATTCATAAGAACTAAAAAATTTTATTTTTTGTTGCTTTATTATATATATTTTTAGAAACAGGCTTGTTTCTCATTATTAATTTTTTTCAGAATTCTCTTGAATATTCTTGCATACTAATTCCTCTGGATGAATTTTGCACTAGATTATCAGTAGAAATATCATAAATATATTACATTAATAACTGATATTGAATTTATAGATAAACAACACTAATTTTTCCTACTCAAGATTATAGTGTATCTTTGGATTTATTTCAGTGATCTTTTATGTCCTTTAGAACAGTTTTCATCTTTTCTTCATGTAGGTATTACACATCTCTTATGAGGCGCATTTCTAGATATTTTATGTTTCGAGTTGGAATTAATTGTAAATGGAAAATTCCTCCAATTATATTTTCAGGTAGGATATTGTTTATATAGAGAAAAGCTCTTTTTCCTAATTAACAATTTTAAAAATAGCTGCCACTGTGGATTTTTTCTATGTCTAACTTTTTAATTGATTCATTTAGATTTTCTTGGTTAACAATCCAGTCTTGGAATCTGGAAATGATGATTGCTTACCTAATACACACACACACACACACACATATATTACACCTTATACTTTTTCTTCCTTTGCTTTTTCTAATGGTATCCCCTACTATCATCAAACAAGTTAAAATAATGACTGTCTAGTTAGTATTAAGCAAAATATTAGCTTTCCTTTGAGGCCAAATTATTTTTAGTATGTTAAAAATCATGCTCTCTGAGTCCTATTATATTACATTTATATCAGGATATCAAATTTAATAAAAATGATACTTTTTTACATCTATTGAAATTTTTTTTTCTTTTGTTCCATTAATAGGATGTACTATAAGTTATAAACACTTGCTGTGGAAATAGTTGTGTTTTAATAATATATATGTAAAATTTAAAATCAGCACATTTTACTTATTTGTGGTTTAATAATTACAATGTTCTATAAGAAAGTTAATTCATGGAGATGTCAGTGATAGAGTCTGCCTGACACAGGCAGTTTCAGCATCATGCACTTATTTAAAGTGTAGGTTCAAAGGGCCCAGAACCATCCATGCTCACTTCAGCTGCCTGTTTGTGTCTCCAGCATTCCTTGGCTGTATATTTCCTTATTTTAACAGCAGATTCAAAATAAATGATAAATGCAGTGATTGTGAAGATGCAGACAAAATTTGAATTATTTCAGTTATGTCATGCTGTGTGAACACAGTGCTTTTTCCTGTTTAAAAATTGAAACAGATTCCTCAAAAACTGATTCATGTGATTAACTGTACACCTTGGTAAATTCACTTCGAATCATTTAATTGTACACTTAAAATGCAAGTTTGTTCTTGAAGGTCTTAAAAATATCAAGGTTTTAGTTCAGTTTGTATCAAACATAACTAGATGCAAAAACAATCTATATTCTTTAGCATGTAATTGCTTGTAGTTCTTTTCTATCTGAGAGACACATTTTGATTATTTTACTCACTTTAGATGTACATAAAACATGATAAGCATGTAGTTGTTTCTTTTTTATTCCAAAATATCACAGGGGTACAAATGTTTTGGTTACAAGACTTGCTTTTGTTATGCATGAGTCAGGGTTATAAGTGTGCCCGTTACCCAGATAGTGTTCACTGTATCCATGAGATAGGTTTTCTCTTATGCCCCCCTCCCCTGCTTGATTTTCACTGAGTCTTACTTCCCTCTGTAAACATGTGTGCTCATTGGTTATTTCCAATTTAATAGTGAGTGCATGTGGTGTTTGTTTTTCCACTCTTTAGATACTACGCTTAGGATAATGGTCTCCAGTTCCATCTAAATTTTCACAAAAGGCCTAATTCATCCTTCTTCATGGCTAAGTAGTACTCCATGGTATACATATACCACATTTTGTTAATCCACTCATGAATCAATGGGCACTTGGGTTGATTCCACATCTTTGCAATTGTGAATTATGCTGCAATGAATATTCGAGTGCAGGTGTCTTTTTGA
Organism: Lepilemur ruficaudatus; assembly: GCA_963574885.1. Taxonomy (NCBI): domain Eukaryota; kingdom Metazoa; phylum Chordata; class Mammalia; order Primates; family Lepilemuridae; genus Lepilemur; species Lepilemur ruficaudatus. Next base: position 4,981 of record CAUYRT010025332.1, on the reverse strand, counting down.
TAAAATAATTTCTTTTCCTTTGGATAAATACCCAGTAGTGGAATTGCTGGATCAAATGGTAGGTCTACTTTTAGTACTTTGAAGAATCTCCATACTATTTTCCACGGAGACTGTACTGATTAGCAGTCCCACCAACAGTATGTAAGTGTTCCTTTCTCTCTGTATCCATGTCAGCACCTATTGTTTTTGAATTTTTTAATATGTGGCATTCTAACTGGGATAAGGCGATATCTCTTGTGGTGTTAATTTGCATTTCCCTGATGATTAGTATCATTCAGCATTTTTTCACACATGTATTAGCCATTTCTCTATCATCTTTTGAAAAATTTTTGTTTATGTCTTTTTAATGGGATGGTTTATTTTTTTCTTGCTGATTTGCTTGAGTTCTTTGTAGATTCTGGTAATTAACCCTTTGTCAGATATATAGCTTGTGAATATTCTCCCATTCTGTAGGTTGTCGATTTGCTCTGTTGATTATTTCCTTAGCTGTGCCAAAGCCTTTTCATTTATTAAAGTCTCATTTATTTATTTTTGTTGTTACCATGATTGCCATTGGGGTCTTCTTCATAAATTCTTTGCCTAGGCTGATATCTAAAAGAGTTTTTCCAATGTTTTCTTCTAGTGCTCTTGTTGTTTCATGCCTTACATTTAAGTCTGTAATCCATCTTGAATTAATTTTTGTGAGTGGTGAGAGATATGTATGCTGTTTCATTCTTCTGCATGTGACTATCCAATTTTCCCAGCAGCATTTATTAAATATGGCTTCTTTTCTCCAATGTATATTGTTGTCTTCTTTATCAAAGATCACTTGGCTGTATGTGGATGGTTTTATGTCTGGGTTCTCTGTTCCATTTCAATGGTCTATGTCTCTATTTTTGTGCCAGTACTATGCTCTTTTAGTTAGCATAGTCTTGTAGTATAGTTTGAAGTCTGATAATGTAATGCCTCCAGATTTGTTCTTTTTGCTTAAGATTACTTTGGCTATATGGGCTCTTTTCTGGGTCTATACAAAGCATAGAATTATTTTTTCTAGATCTCTGAAATATGACATTGGTATTTTTATGAGGATTGTATTGAATCTGTAAATCATTTGGGGCAGTATGGACATTATAACAATGTTGATTCTACCTATCCATGAGTATGATATATTTTTCCATTTGTTGTGTCATCTGCAATTTCTTTCCTCAGCGTTTCATAGTTCTTGTTGTAGAGATATTTCACCTCCCTGATTAAGTATATTCCTAGATATTTTATTTCTTTGTAGCTATTGTGAATGGTATTGAGTCTTTGATTTGACTCTCAGCTTGACTGTTATTGGTGCATATGAATACTACTGATTTGTATACATTGATTTTGTAACCTGAGACTTGCTGAATTAATTTATCAATTCCAGGGGTCTCTTGGTGGAATTTTTGGTTTTTCTAGATATAGGATCATAGCAGCAGCAAAACACAATTGTTTGACCTCCTCTTTCCCAATATGAATACCCTTTATTTATTTCTCTTGACTGATTGCCCTCGCTAGGACTTACAATACTCTGTTGAATGGAAGAGGTGACAGTGGGCACCCTTGTCTTACTTCACTTCTTAGTGGGAATGTTTTCAACTTTTCCCCATTAAGCATCATGTTGGCTGTGGGTTTGTCATATGTGGCTTTTATAATCTTGAAATATGTCACTTCTATGCCTAATTTGTTGAGGGTTTTTATCATAGAAGAGTGCTGAATTTTGTTGAATGCTTTTTCTGCATCTATTGAGATGATCATATATCTTTACTTTTGCTTCTCTTTATGTGGTGAATCACATCTGTTGATTTATGTATGTTCAACCATTTTTGTATCGTTGGATGAAGCCCACTGGTCTTGGTGGATTATTTTGTTGAAGTCCTGTTGAATTAAGTTTGTTAGCATTTTACTGAGGACTTTTGCATCTATGTTCACGAGGAATATTGGTCTGTAGTTTTCTTTTTCTGTTGTGTCCTTTCCTGGCATTGGTACCAAGGTGATACTGGCTTCATAGAATGAGTTGGGAAGGATTCTCTCCTTATTGATGTTATGGAATAATTTCTGCAGTATCAGTACCAGCTCTTCTTTGCAGGTCTGGCAATATTCGGCTGTGGCTCCATATGGTCCAGGGCTTTTTTTGTTGGAAGCTTTTTGATTATATTACTACTTCAATCTCATTGCTCATTATTGGTTTCTTCAGAAGCTCTCTTTCTTCCTGACTGACTCTTGAAATGTTGTGTTTTTCCAGGAATTTGTCCATGTCTTCTGTGTTTTCAAGCTTATGTTCACAAAGATTTTCATAGTATTCACAGATGATATTTTATATTTCTGTGGCATCGGTTGTAATATATCCTTTTTCATTTCTGATTGGCCTTACTTGGGTTCTTTCTTTTCTATTCCTGGTTATTGTAGCAACAGGTCTATCAGTTTTGTTTATCTTTTCAAAGAACCAACTTTTTGTTTCATTGATCCCTTGTATTTTTTGTTTTGTTTTGTTTTCCATTTTGTTTAGTTCTTCTCTGACCTTAGTTATTTCATTTTTTCTGCTGGATTTGGGTTTGGTTAGCTCTTCCTTTTGTAGTTCCCTGAGGTGTGTCATTAGATTCTTTTTTTTCCCTTTATTGAAGCATAATTTACATATCATGCCTTTACTCTATTTTAAGTGTACAATTAAATGATTATTAGTAAATTTACCAAGTTGTACATATATTCACATAACTCAGTTTTAGGGGATTTCCTTCCCCATATTGAGACCCCTAATACCCTTCACCAACTACTTTTCAAACATGCCCCTCCCCTCCACCATGCTCACCCCATCCCTCAGATGTGGGTCTACCCCCAACACTCGAGAATCCCTAGCGAACACCACCACCATTTGAGCACCGTAGTGTTAATCAGTCAGTACCAATTTAATGGCGAGTACATGTGGGGACCATTCTTCTGGTCTTGTGTCACCTCACTTCAAATAAGGGGCTCAAACTTAATCCAGAATAATATAAGCAGTGCTAGCTCACTGTCCTTTCTTAAAATTGACTAATAATCCATTGTAAACATACACCAAATTTTAGTAATCCACTCGTGAATTGATGGGCACTTGGGTTGTTTCCACAACCTAGCAATAGTGAATTGTGCTACCATAAACATTCGGGTGCAGATGTCTTTATCATAGAATGTCTTATGCTCTTTTGGGTAGATGCCTAATAATGCTATTGCTGGATCAAATGGTAATTCTATTTTTAGCTCTTTGAGGAATCTCCAAATTCTTTTCCACAAAGGTTACACCAATTTGCAGTCCCACCAGCAGTGTAAGAGTGTCCCTACCTCTCCACATCCTCGCCAGCATTTGTCGTTTTGGGATTTTTTGATAGAGGCCATTCTCACTGGGGTTAGGTGGTATCTCGTGGTTTTGATTTGCATTTCTCTAATGATTAGAGATGATGAACATTTTTATATGTTTTTTGGCCATTATTCTATCTTCTTTGGAAAAGTTTCTGTTCATCTCCTTTGCCCATTTATAAATGGGGTTGTTTGATTTTTTTTTTTCTCATTAATTGTTTTGAGTTCTAGGTAGATTCTTGTTATCAGACCTTTGTCAGAGGTATAGAGAGCAAATATTTTCTCCCATTCTGTAGGTTGTCTATTTGCTCTAGTGATAGTTTCTTTGGCTGTGCAGAAGCTTTTTAATTTGATCACATCCCATTTGTTTATTTTTGTTGCTGCATTAATTGCTTGGGAGTCTTCTTCAGGAATTCTTTGCCTAGGCCAATGTCTGAAAGGGTCTTGCCTACATCCTCTTCTAGGATTCTTAAGGTTTCATGCCTTAAGTTTAGGTCTGTTAACCATCTTGAGTGAATTTTTGTAAGAAGTGAGAGATAGGGATCCAGTTTCATTTTTCTGCATGTAGCTATCCAGTTTTCCCAGCACAATTTATTGAAAAGAGATTCTTTTCCCCAATGTATATTTTTGACTGCTTTATCAAAGATTAGGTTACCATATACAGATGGATTCATCTCTGGATTCTCAGTCCTGTTCCAAAGATCAATGCTTCTGTTGCTGTGCCAATAAAAGGCTGATTTGATTATAATTGCTTTATAGTACAGCTTGAAGTCTGGAAGACTGATGCCTCTCAGTTTGTTCTTTTTGCTTAAGATTGCTTTGTCTATACGAGGTCTTTTCTGGTTCCATACAAAGTGAAGAATTATTTTTTCTAGTTCTATAAAGAATGAAGATCGTACTTTGATGGGGATTGCATTTATTCTGTAGATCACTTTAGGTAATATTGACATTTTAACAATATTGATTCTACCAATCCATGAATAAGGCAGAATTTTCCATCTTTTTCTATCTTCTACAATTTCTTTTTTTAGTGTCTCGCAATTCTCCTTGTATAAGTCTTTCGTATCTTTTGTTAAATTTACTCCTAGATATTTAATTTTTTGGGAGGCTATAGTTAAAGGTATTGCCTTTTTGATTTGAGTTTCGGCTTGACTATTTTTGGCATATATGAATGCCTCTGATTTGTGTATATTGATTTTATAACCTGAGACTTTACGGGGTGGGGGTATATCCACATCTGAGCGATGTGGCGGGCACTGTGGAGGGGTGGGACATGCTTGAAAAGTAGTTGGGGAGCCAAATTAGGGGTCTCAATAGGGGAAAGGAATTCCTCTGAAACTGATTTATGTGATTAACTGTACACCTCGGTAAATTCACTGAAAATCATTTAATTGTACACTTAAAATGGAGTAAAAGCATGATATGTAAAGTATACTTCAGTAAAGAAAAAAATAGAACTATTTTAATTATTTAGATATCAGACCCACTTCTAGGGCTAAATTCTAAAAAAAAATATAAGGAATTGAAGTCATCATAACTCTTTAATATGGAGTCCGTGGGGTCATTGAAAAGAAGAGGATTTATTGAAATTCTTTAGAAGAAAACTTTAAACTCTTTTATTCTATTATCTAACCCTTGGCTG
>CAUYRT010025331.1:0-25409 GCA_963574885.1 Lepilemur ruficaudatus | reverse complement strand
AGATTCCTCAAAGAGCTAAAATTAGAATTACCATTCGATCCAGCAATAGCATTATTAGGCATCTATCCAAAAGAGCATAAGACATTCTGTTATAAAGACATCTGCACCCGAATGTTTATGGCAGCACAATTCACTATTGCTGTGTCATGGAAACAACCCAAGTGCCTGTCAATTCATGAGTGGATTGTTAAAATCTGGTATTTGTTCACAATGGAACATTACTCACATTTAAGAAATGACAGTGAGTTAGCACCTCTTGTATTATCCTGGATTAAGCTTGAGCCCATTATTCGAAGTGAGGTGACATAAGACCCGAAGAATGGGTTCCACTTGTACTCACCATCAAATTGATATTGACTGATTAACACTATGGTGCTCAAAGGGTGGGAGCGAACACTGGGGAATTGGGGGGTGGGGGGTAGACCCAAGTCTGAGCGACGTGCAGGGTCACTGCGGAGGGGTGAGATTTGCTTGAAAAGTAGTTGGGGAGCAGAATTAGGGGTCTCAATATGGGAAAGGAATTCCTCAAAAACTGATTCATGTGATTAAGTGTACACCTCGGTAAATTCACTGAAAATCATTTAATTGTACACTTAAAATGGAGTGTTGGTTGTATGTAGATATAGTTGGAGCACTATGTATGTACTCTATGGACTACTTTGATAGAGTAGGTTTTTGAATGTAACAAGATAAGTCAACTTGAGTGGTAATATATTTTGGGAAATCAGCTCACTACAAATTGTGACTGTAAACATTGTACTGTAAATGCTTTGTAGTTTTCCCCCAATTAAAAAAAAAAAGTTTGTATTATTTGATTTTGGAACTTGATGGTTAGAATCTGAAAAAAGGAACCATTCTAAGCCACAAAGAGTTTTTATCTATTAAGAGTTTAAAGATTTGCATTCACTGTTTTTACAGACTGAACTTGGTTTTAAGAAAATTCTTTAATTACATGGATCTGAAAGAAAGAACTCTGTTATTGTTGCTCGTGCTTTGAGGGGACCATTGACCTGTATGCAATGTTTTACATTGAGAAGAAATTTGATTGAAGAATTGGAACATTGCTAGATTTAATTGAGCTAAGCTAAACCCATTTAAGAATGTCTTGCCTTTCAATGGTAGGGGTTGGAGGGTGGTCCATGAGGGAAGGGTACCCGAAGTGTTTCTTAATTCTGTGTGACTTTAGAGGGCACTGTGTGCACTATTGCTTGTGCTCTGGAAATTGTTTATGAAAAACACGGATTGGAGAGCTAGCAGAAGATAGAAAGGACCTGTGTTTCTTACCAGAACATTCTTCATACCAAAACAGAGACAGTGGAAAGTATTGGTTTGAGCATGGCACAGACCAAATTGGGCTAGAGTATCAACTCTCATAAATGATATCATTAGAATGAACTAGAATGACCTAGAATATACTGATATCAAACCATTATGTTCCATGATGTGATTTTCCTGCTGGAACCACAGAGCAAAGTCACACATCCTGTGTGTAGGAGTGGGCTCCCCCTTGGAAGTGGGCACTTCCCTTGTTAATTACCAAAGGAAGAGGCAATTTCTGGGACAGGAACCAAGGACTCGGCTCTGGGACTTAGACCAGATCACTGGCAAAATGTTTCTTCCCTCTCTGACCCTGGCACGTGGCACATAGCACATGATAGCCTGGCATTAACTGTCCTGTGGATCACATAAGAGGATCTCTTCTGAAGCCACAGTGGAGGTAGCATAGATGGAAGCAGTGAAAAATCGCCCTACCCAGAGCGACAGTCAGTAGTAACAGCTGGCAGTACAATGGCTCAGAAAGAATGTGCTGCCTAAGAACATGAGGACCCATTTGAGAGCACACATCAGACATCACCAGGGCAGTGTCTTGGGAGGGTTAAACATTCTTCATGGATAAGGGGAGGTTCAAGCCGACATTGAGTAATGAAGACAATCTAACCACCAAAAATCATATAGTCACAGACTGCTTAGGCCTTAATATTTTGTTTACACATGAATCATTTCCCTAATCATGCTCATCTCAATTAATCTAATTAAAATAGTTTCCAAACCAATAATTCTAAAGCGCAAAAACTGAACAGAATGAAATCCTTCTGTACCGGATCCCCAAAACCAGGCATCCCATATCGGCCCACCCAGTGAGCACAACCTGGAGTTTTTGCACTTGCTTTCAAAAGATTATCTTCTCTGCATTCTGCCTTTTAACACAAAGAATAAGAAAGAAAAAAAAATGTGTGGAGTCCAGTCCAGCCATCCTATTTATTCATCAGATATGAAGTATTTCTTCATTATAAATTCAGTCTTGAATGATGCTTCAGTAGCAACACTGGCTTTGTGTTTTACGCACAGAGGAAGACGGTACGAGCTTCCATCATCAGCTTAGTCGGAAAGGACACTTCTGTGAGGCTTTTTGACGTTCGTCTGATCACATTTCCAAACACCACTGCAGCAAATTAAGTGGAGGATAAAATCACTTAGAAGCATGTCTAATACACAGGACAAACAGGAGCTACTGGAAAGAAGTATAGGATCAGTAACAAGTGGGGGAGGGGAGGAAGAAAGCATAGCCCAGTGGATCAGAGGAAAGGAATCACACACCACTCAACAGGGGAAATCACGGCGTTTCACCCAGGCAGGTGCACTGGGCATGTTTGTGTATTAAATCATTACAGCAATTTAAAGAGCCTGTAAAAGAAAGCAATGTTACAGATTGATTTCCACACTATTTATAATGCCTTAACAGTGTTTGATGTTCTGCAGTCAGAAAAATTAGATCATGGGAATAGTTCGCTGAAAAAAAAAAAATTAAGCATCCAGTGTTTATTTTTCTCTGCTGAATGAAGTGGTGCAACCACCACTTATATTTTTTCCAATGCCATAAAAATGTCTTTGCTGTTATGCATAACACTATATAAAATATGGCGCAAAGAGGACGCTTGCTTACCCAGGCACAGGAAAGATGAAACAGCCCGAGAGAGGGAAATCAGGACTCCTGCAAACCAAGTTCTAAGGTCCTGTCCAAGCATCTGAGAGGAAGACCAGGGTAATGAGCCTACAAGCCTTCAGTCCCACCCTTAGCAGAGACTGGGAAAGAGAGAGATGCTTCACATCCCTTGAGACCTTGTTTCTGGAGAGATGGGAAGGGCAGTGAGGAGGAAAGGACGGGGTGTCCTTCCTCTGTGCACTTGAACCCCCACCACCACTCAGGAGACCAGAAGCTGAACCACTGGCTCTGGCTCTAGTCTCCTTTGGCGGGAATTTCTGTCCTCTCACGGGAGTTCACCTGGGACAGAAGCCTCTGTGATTTCATAGACAAAGTGCTTTCGTTTTCTTGCCACAGCTTTGGAGGGCTTACTGGAGCTCTGCACCATGAGGCAACAGCTAAGTTTTCCCACCACTTCTGGAGAGAGTTAAAAAAGCCCTGCAGTGCTAAATAACCCTCAGCTTGAGGACAGGAAAGGATGCTGAAGGAATCCAAAAAACTGTACTTCTTTGACATATTTCAAGATGGCTGTTCAGAAGGGCTAGAAATAGAGGGATGGCTAAGAAGTTGTCTTTTGTGGGGGAAGATTTACACCTATAAAGAAAATCTGCATAGATGCAACCATGCTTTCTCATAGGCCCTTCCTTGTCCAGATCTAGGAAAAATTCACTGAGAGCCTGACATCTTGAAAGGTCTGAACAAACATTTACCATGTATTCTCTGGGAGGGCTGCTACCTGTGAGATTTTGTTTACATAAATAACAAGACCACATTTGCTAACCAGGCCTCTTCTTCTCTCCTTCCCATAGCCTGTCTTACCACCATAACCTGATTTGCCACCATAATCTTTTAGGGCCATGCTCTGAGCCTGCATTCTTTCTGTAACCTCAAGATGGTATATAACTTTCTGAACCTCATTAGGGGTTTGGGTGATCATTCTGTGGTTCTCCCTAGTGCATGTTAATAACTTTGTATGCCTTTTCTCTTATTAAGCTGCCTTAATGGTCAGTTGATTTTTTCAGCAAACCTTCAGAGAGCAAAGGGGAAGTTGCCCCTTGGCCTCTACAATGGCCTGCCATCCAGAAGTAGGCCTTGGGGAAAGGGTGTGCTCTGAGTCACCAAGAACTATCACAGACACCTTCAGTTCCCTTACTGAGGCCTCGCTGCTATATTTGACACTGGGTACCTACCATAGCTGAACAATTTCCTCAACACTGGGTGAACCTAAAGGAAGAAGACTTAACCTATGCCCAGATTATACAGATTACAAAATAAATAGTAAGCACTGTGAAATTAAATCATTTAAACTTAAAGGTGTTGGAACTTTAAATTATTCTGAGCCTTGAGAAGGATGTGGCTATGTAACTTCTGCCTTTTATTTCCTGTAAGTAATTAGGAAGACCAAGCAGCCAGAAAGATCCCCTCAGCAGCCCCTCACAGAGTAGTAATCTTTCTTGGAATGTAGTGCTACCAGTAATATAATTCAGAAAGATATTTGGAAATAGCTGGAGGTTTAACTTTACGTAGATAATCGCTGTTGGCTGAATTTTTGATAGTATGCCTTCAAATATTTCATCTCCTTCACTTGCTTTTTCATTATTTTGGGGTCTCTTTACATGGATGTTGATACTTCTGTTTCTACTTCCCTACAGTTTAGCTTGTCTCTAATCTATCTTTTTATCCCTTCCTGATACTTCTAGAATTTCTCAAATTATTCATCTTATTTATTCTTCAGCTTTATCAGCTCTGCTATGCCATCATCCATGAAATCTCTTATTTCAACAATTATATTCCCAAAGTCAGTATTTCACATTGCTTCTTCTTTTACCTGTTTGTTCTTGTGGCATTTTTTCCATAGTCTTCCTTACTTCTCTGGTGATGTTAATTATATTTATTTTACCTTCGTGACCTGTTGTAGTTTTGATTCTGCTTCCTCTCATGGAGACCTGCCTTTCTTTCATTATGCTTGTACCCCTCAGATGCCTGGCAATTTCCCTCGTGTCTTAGGACTAACAATTGCTTTAGCTAGTAACATTTACCTAGAGAAGGGGATGAAAACCTAGGATCGAGTTTCTGTCCTGTAGCAAATAGGCCCAGGCCACAGAGCAACTAGAACTGTAATCTCAACATTCCCTGTTATCCCAGGCAGCCCTCTCCCCAGGGAACCTCATAGTTAATCAAGGGCCTGCTCCATGCAGCACTGATTTGCAGGTATAATCTTCTGACTTTGCGATGATGACTTTGCCACTAGGGAAGTTCTCAGGTCTGCCAATCCCTTCGTTTCATCTACTGACTTCCCCATCCCAGCTGGGCTTCTGAACTGCCCTGAGTTTGCCTAACCTTGCAGCTTTAGGCTGGTTTTCTTGCCACTTGGCAAGAGGTTGACAATGGTCCCTCTTCCCCAAAGAAGGGAAGAGGCCACTACTAGGAAGTTCTTCCAGCCCCTCTTCCTCTCCTAGCCCACCGCCCTCTTCTACTCCAGGCAACATTCAACCAACTGCTGTTCTTCTCACACTAGGACTCTACCACCTTTTGTCTCTCCAGGTTTCACTTCCTGATTTGCACTGTTTGGTAGTTGTGGCCGTTTAATTCACTCTCTCTTTCCTATGGCATCTCCGGGATTAATATCAGAGGCAGGGGTCAACAATGTGTGCCAATTCTCCATCCTATCCTTGAAGCAGAGGTTGCAGATAGTCCACTGACCCACAGCATAACCTGTGCTTCAAGACCTTGGATACATATTAAGTCTCCAGCTCCATGAATGGGAACTATGCAAAAAAAGTCTTGAATTGTTCCTGCACCTCCTGGTGGGGCTCCTTGTCCCCAGGTGCAAGCTCCTGTCACCACCTTTTCACACCTGAGTCCACCAGCTCAGCCACTTTGATGCATCACCTGCCACTAGGCATCTGCACCTCAAAAATTACTGTTGAGAAAAAAAACTGCTGGTGGCACTTTGTCATGAACTGCAGATTTTTCAGCCTGTCATTTCAGTCCCTCTGCAAATGGGTTTATCCTTATATCCCAGGTTTGTATTTCTCTGTATGAACCTTCTCTCTAGTCCCCCAAAACAAACTCACATAATTTCTCTTCTATTGTAGATTTCCTCTTCAGGACTATTTCTTATTTCTACCTCTTGCCTACAAGCCACTCAGTCTAGTTCAATGCTGTCCATAAATGGTTACCTGAGTCTCTTGGGCTGGGATTCCTCTTTTTTGCACTTGAGTTCCTAAAGATTATTGATTTGGGACATATCATTGACTGCTCTCTAATATTTTGAAATGTCCTCAATTAGCTTATAGATTCCTTGAGGGTATGAGTTTTTTCTTATTATCATGTTTACCTTCCATAGCCTTGAATGTGATGTTATGCACACACAAAGGAATCAACACTTATTTATTGTTTATTTTGATTGATGCCTTCAACTAATTCCACAAGTCACATTGTTCGGAAGCCCCTGGGCCAGATAGAGATCAGTTTACTGATTTTCTTTCTACTCTCTCAGCATTATGCCCAGCACCAAGATATTTGAAGCACTATATAGTTCTTTTTTTTTTTTTCTTTTTTTTTGAGACAGGCTCTCGCTCTGTCACCCAGGCTAGAGTGCAGTGACATCATCATAGCTCACAGCAACCTCAAACTCTTAGGCTCAAAGGATGCTTCTTCCTCAGCCTTCCGAGTAGCTGGGACTACAGACACATGCCACAATGCTCAGCTAATTTTTGCATTTTTTTTTTTTTTTTTTTTTTGTAGAGATGGCATCTCACACTTGCTCAGGATGGTCTTGAACTCCTGGCCTCAAGCGATCCTCATGCTTCCACCTCCCAAAGTGTAGGATTACAGGTGTGAGCTGCTGCACCCAGCCTAGCACTATTTCATTCTATCCTTGGCATCAAAACAGTTTCATTTCTACACCAAATCTGTGAATACGTTACATGCCCTTTCTCTGACATCTCATAACAAGAACCCCAAATAGTAATAATTCATTTGTCATGCCCCATGTGAAAGAATGCAATGCCCTTCTGGAAGGTGTATGTGTCTTTAAAAATATACATGTGAAATGTAGTGACCTTGATTTATCCAAATTAGTGGCCAGAAAGGAAACAGGATTCATCCCAGATGGGACTGAGTTTGTAATTGCTCAAGACTAGATAAGCTCATGATCAAATCCAATTGCTTGCTATCTAATCTACCAGCCTCAATAGGTCACCCTTCATTCCTTGAGAGCATCTTAAATTTACAAGACAATTGGAAGTGCTGAAGTCCTGAACGTCATGATTACTCACAAAACACTTCATTACAGGAAGTTTACTACTGAGTAACTTGAACTTTTCTATTCTCAGTCCTGAACGCTATAGTTTCAAAGCAGAAATAGAACATTTGTAACAATGTAGCCCTCAAATGCTAGTACTTCAAACCACAGATTTCACCTTAAAATTATACACATGAAGGTCAAAAATATTGTTTACTTAAAAAAATCATGAACACTACAACACAGCTGCATCAGCCCTTTCTATCTTGGACCTCTGTTATATTCGGCTTTCTCAAATACAAAAGACACAAAGTTGGGGAAATTTTCATCAATGTTATGTGATGAAAAAGAATGAAACATTTAAAGCTAACGGGCCCATGTTAAAATCTTGTTATGACAATTTTCTAGCTGTATAACGTGGGCCACATATGTGAACTCTCATAGACCCATTTTCCTCGTCTATAACATGTGGATAATAATACCTATCTCACAGGATAGCTGTGAGAGTTGAATCGGTTAATAGAGATGGAAATGATTAAATAGAGCACTTCACACACCGGAAATTATTGCACATATATTGGTCATCATCACTTTTCTTCCTTTAAAAAATCATAATGCCAATGTATAGATGGTCCTAAATTAGGTACCCTAAGAGATCAGGAAAGAGTCCCATCAAAAAACATTGTACGTTAATTAACATATTTTATAATCCATTGGAGCACTAACTCTAATACTCAAAGGCACTAGTTTTACATTGACTAATACACTTCAAACATTCAAAGCACTCAGCTTCCAAGGATACCATCTAGAAATCTTGACATGGTCACCTAAGGATAATTAAATGAGTGTGCAATAGCAACAGCAATAAGAGGTTTGCTAATGTTGCCAAGAGGCAGGTGTTTGATGCATAAATTTACCCTGGGATTTCCTTGTTTGTTTCATTTATACTTAGAGAAAGACTTCCTACTCTATGCAGAAACCACTTTAAAATCATCTCAGAAAGATGAGAATGGCATATATTTTTTCAAGGAAATAAAATTTACATCTTCATTTATTGTGCACATCAAGACTAAGCAACCCAAACTTTTTTAAGGAATTTGCTTTGTAAAACTTCTTTAAGAAAGAAAGTCCTATGGAGGAAGAAAAAGAAATTGTATCTCAAAGAAGCTATGTATTCAGTGTTTCAAATAATTTTTTTTTTTTTTTTTTTTTAGACAGAGTCTCACTCTGTTTCCTGGGCTAGAGTGCCATGGCGTCAACCTAGCTCACAGCAACCTCAGACTCCTGGTCTCAAGCGATCCTCCCGCCTCAGCCTCCCAAGTAGCTGGAACTACAGGCATGCACCACCATGCCCGGCTAATTTTTTCTGTATATTTTTAGTTGTCCAGCTAACTTCTTTCTACTTTTAGTAGGGACGGGGTCTCGCTCTTGCTCAGGCTGGTCTTGAACTCCTGAGCTCAAGCGATCCTCCCGCCTCGGCCTCCCAGAGTGCTAGGATTACAGGCATGAGCCACCTCGCCCAGTCACATTATATTCTTAAATTCCCAAAACAGCCTTTGAAGTGAACACCATTTCTATTTGTACTTTCTAGTATGGAAAATTAACTGATTTGCCCAAGGTCACACATCCAATGTGTAGAAGGTTCCAGATCACGTTGGTAGTAATACAAATGACCTACCAACATGTATGGCTGCTACTATGCATGTAGAAAGCGCTTATCAGCTATTAGTTGATTATCATCTTGATAGAATATTATGAAAGTATACTTATTTATAAAAAGTCATCTGCCACATGACTGTATTTTTGTAGACTTTGTTTGAAAACCTGCCAAAGTTCAGGCTATATTGCATGTATGTTATTTGATTAAATAGTTTCAGATAGCCAAAGTAAACCTAGAATAGGAAAATTGCCCCTCGATCTATCTCTCATAAGTAATCTGTTTTCCAAGATCATTTTACTTTTGAACGGTTCAGTTACACAGAAGACTGGTATCTGAGACAAGTACTAAAGAGAATCTCTCCAATGTTTAATACCCAATGATTAAATAGCGAAATAGCCCTAACCTTGGGTTCCCTCACAGGTTTAGGTTATGTTCTGAACATTACATTTATGCTATAATTTTGTTTCATTTTGGTTTAAAGAAGGAAATTCTTATGGGCAATGCCTTATTGAGCGGCTGCGGTCAAATATTTATTAAAAAGAACATATTGATTTGCAGATTAAAACTTGACCATATATGAACTCTTCCTCCCAGTGACATTCTTATTTAAGGTATTGATTAAAGACTTTTTATGCAGAAAGCATTTTTCTTGTCAGTTCAGTTATGCTGGCTTTTGTAATAAGCTAATTTGATTTCCTTTTTTAACCTTTGTTTGATTAGGGTAACAGACATTTGCATTAAAATTCAAGGGAGATGAAGTCTATCATCGATCTTGACTTCCTCATGGACCTCTTGTACTCAGTGAAAGATGATTTACAGCAATGTCAAGAGTCTTGGAACAACCATAATGAGAGAGGGAAAAAAAATCACTTCAGACTTACAAACCAGTAAGGGCTTATTTGACAGAAAGGGCAATTGTGTTTGCTGGATATGTTTTAGAGAAATCAAATCCAGGAAGTTTAATTTTGTTCTTAGGCCAAGTCATTAAAAGATCTATGAGATAAACTGCCATTAACAAAATACTTGCTAGTTAAATCAAAACATTTCAAAACATCCTAAGAGGTTAAACAAAACACATCTATTATTACGTGTCACAAAGAAAGACCAAAAGTAAATTCTAATATTTCTCTTTTTTTTTAATTCTATTTTTATTTTTAAAGGCGGGGTCTTGCTATGTTGCCCAGGCTGGTGTCAAACTCCTGTCCTCCAATGATCCTCCTGCCTCAGCCTCCCAAAGTGCTGGGATTACAGGCATGAGCCACCACATTCTAATATTTATAAACATGTTCCTGGTGAAACACTAACCTCAGACAAGTTTGTGATTTAATCCTCTGTTGCTTTCTCTGAAAATTCTGGGGATAAATCCCATATTAGTCGAAGTCTTCCACAAGAGCACCCAGCATTAATCCTCTTTTACAATAGGACTCAAAGCTACTTGCAAATTCCGATAGTTGTCCTGGCCTCTGTATTGTTTTCATAAACAGAGACCAATGTATTTTGTGGCCTCAATAGCTTAGATCCATTGCTCATTCCTGGGATCTTCATTTGGGTCTTTTCTGGAAGTGGAGGCTCCTTCCATTTTTCTGAGGAGTTCCATTGGAACTGGAATTTTTAATCCAAGAGCAATTGAACACCTGCAATGAACTTATGATGTATTAAATATTCATAAAAAGTACAACAGATGGGTCCACCCATTCCTTTGGCTGTAGCTGCTCAAAACATTTCTCAGGTGACATGATGTGGCAGTTCGAAAAACCAAAAGGCAGGAAAAGGGAACAACTTGGTTAAATTATCTAAAACAATTGGTGGCAAAATTTCTGGTTCCCAGGATCATTGGACTCTCTCTCCCAACTCAAATGAATGAATTCTCATAATTCTAGGTCACTTGGAAGAATTTCTAAGGCAGCAGGCCGTGGCTAATTTTTTTCTTTCTCTGGAAAAGTTGTTGAATATATTTACTAAAAGTAACTTTCTATTATCCATTGTTCCAACAGAGATGGCTCCTCTTTAGTCCCGAGTTTCTACGTTTCACAAGTTATAATTGGGGTTTGATTATCTTCTATATTAACTATTTTAATTTACATAAATTAATGTACATTACCCTTAAGTTAATAGAAGCTAAGATTCTAGGAAACTAACTTTTTAAAAACACAATTAAATCTGAAAGTAGAAGATATTTATCATTTGGCATTAGGTAAATATAGTGTTTCTTTGCTTCTGTGGGTAATATTATAAAATTATATACATATATTTTAAGGACAGCAGATAAAATGAGATTGTGCATATGTGAAAATATTTTTAAATTACAAAAAATAACGCAGCTGAAAATACTTTGAAATGACACGAAGTTAGGCTCTTTTACAGTAGAGGTGGCACTCTTTTATGTCTAACAAATAATTTAAAAAAATATTCCATTTATAGTAACAAGTCTCCCTACTGTTAGTGGTATGAAAGTAGAATATCCATAAAACATGGCTGAAGAATTTAAGAGACGTATTTTCATGTGTCCCATATGGGCAAAACATTATCTGTTCTTTCATGTCATGAATCCAAAAGTACCTATGTTATGTTTTATATTATGTTAAAATCTATATAATGTAATATAAAATTCATCCAGAGGGTAATATATTTATGTATTCCTAAGGCAATTTTAGTTGAGACATTTATTTGGACTTTAATTTTGAAAAAATAATGTTGCTAAGCTTCTACCCACATTGTTCCTCCGGTTTCACAGCAGAGGAAACAGTCCTAGCACCTGGGAAATCCATCAGTTCATTTTACCAGAGGTTTTTAGGGCAGACACACCGTTTTATCAGGCTTCACTTGCCCTTCAAATCCAGTAAACAGAATTCCTTATCTCATAACACTAAGATTTTACTAGAGTATTTTGTGTGTCATTTATCAGAATAGCTGCCAAGATGTTCAAATTTGTTTTAAAAAGACAGGAGCTTTGTAGCAGACAGGCTTGAGGTTTAAAAACCTGATTTTGCATGCTCTTCATTTTTCCCCATGGTCTCTGAACTCTAGTTTATTGGGAACTGCCACGTTGCTGCTCCTGTCTCAGCTGGCTCCTCGTTACTCAAAGCCAGTAATAATTGCTAAATATGACTAATATCACATGGAAGGTCGCGGAGTTCACTGCTAACCTTCATTCCAGCTCAAAATGTTTTCAAGGTTAATAGATTGATTTTGAGCTGAGATATGATGCATTTATAAAATGGAAGAAAATGAAAAATTTGGCATCACCAGTATGCGGATAGTTTTAAATGATTCATTTGTTACATTTGGATTGTAGCCATGAAATTCATTTGATATATATCACATAGTTATATTCTAACCTAGACACTGGAAAATAAAGTAATGATACATTTTAACATTAGACAATTTTACACACACACACATATGTGCAGACACACAGGATGAGGAATTAAGGCATTGTGACTTTATCGAACATTCTAGCTCAAGGATACCACATATGTAAAATAGAGCTTAGCTGTTTTCAAAGACTGAAACGATGCTAAAATATAGTTAAGTTAAAACTATAATTCTAAGAGGATGATTGCTGATTTCGTCCCTTGATGTTCTTGTCTGGAGTGGGGACAAATAAAATCCCTGACCATCATAGCTCTGTTCTCCCTAGACTTTTGGGCTCCTTGGTGCCGTTCTACAGAACTCTCTTGTTTTTCCCATCCCCTTGAGTGGACTTGAGGAGGACTTTAGGATCCCAGAGAGATCTTTAGCACTAGACTTTCTGATCCTGGCCAATGCCTGCTTCCGGGCTCATTTCTGCAACCAGTTTCTCAGCTTGACTTTCAATTCTAGTCTAGTGAACTGGGAATCCTCGGCCTCTGGTGCTGGCCTGGACTTACCACATGACCCAGCTATACCAGACCCTGCCCACCAAACAGCAGGCAGCATTTCCCTGGCGAGTTTTCCAAGTCCTATAAGGCTTGTGGTCCTTACTAAACACACGTTACCAAGGCCTGTAGTTTCTTCCTGTCCAGTGTTGTTCCGTTCACCCTTCCTCCGCATTCCATAATGCCTGGATTACTAATTTTACCCTCTAGCTAGATCTCCTTTATTTTCAGGCTCTTCCTCTCTCACTTCCTAATTAATTAGCCTGACCACAATGGATATTGTTAGTCTTCTCCCAAAAACATCTCCAGTGATTTCTCTGGAACTACACACAAACCCCTGGACGCAGCTTTCAGGGTGTCTACCTGTCCTACTGCATCCCTGTTCCTTCTCTTGCCCGTCCCCACTGTTCTCAGGGGACAGACAGATCTACCATCTGCCCTTAACTCAGCTCTCCCATCCCTAACTGCGCGAGCTTGGGCAGGTCACTTATTATGAATCTCTAATTTTCACTTCTGTACAATGGTGAAAAAATAAACCCTTCCCCTTACATGTTATTGTGGGGATTAGCTACACAGGGTGGAAAATTCCTCACATGGTTCCTGGCATGTGGCAAGAGGGCCACAGCTCTTACCACTTGCAGAAGACTCTGCACCCACCCTAATCCCACACACTCACTATCTCAGGCCATGTCAGAGTCCGCCTTTGTCTCAAAGACCACTGTGATTAGGCAGCAGAATATAATCCAAAAAGCAGTTTAGTGCTTGATCACAATCCTGTATTTTATCATTGCCATCTTTTTCAGGTGGGATAGTCTTGCCTTCCCAACTAGGTTATAAGATCCAGGAGAGCAAACTAAAATGTTACCTTCTGTCACTAAAATGTTGGTGCTCCCTGGCCTCACCTGTTCCCTGCATTCCGTCCCCCCTTGCCCTGAGCATATCTAGGAGTCTTAAGGATGTGTCTACAAGGGTCATTAGTATTTCCCTTTGGTGGTGTCCAGCCTGTGCACAGCACCGTAACGCCATTGAGGACAGCCTCGTCCACAAGTTCCCATACTGCCTCCACGAAGCCTCTCCCTGGAAGCTGCTGCCTCCGCCCCAGCGAGCACACTTGCCGCTCCACACTTGCCGCTCTCCCTGAAGGCTGTCATGTGCACTGACTGTCATCTCATTGGATGGGGCCCCTGAGTTCTATTGCTTATGCTCCCACTGTCTTCTAAGAGTTTTTAGGAAAACAGTTCTTATTTATGGAAACATTTTTCCTGGGATATGATTTCATTGGAAAGGCAGCCAGGAAAAAAAAAAATCAGAGTGACAGATTCAACTTGTAAGAAAGGCTTTATCACTGGGGTAAGTCTATGGACCCGGTTGCCTCTCTCTTCAGGCTGGGTTTGCTGCCAGGACGCCAAGCAAGCAGACAGCTAACGCGTGCCCTACCACATCGCCAGCCTTGTCTCATTTCCAGCGCTAGCACCAGCCTTGTAGCAGGCTGGATCTCACTTCACATCCTTTAACCACACTAGACACACATAGAAATCAGCCAAAGACCAGCAGACTAGTGATCCTAGTCTAGTGGCATAAATCCAGGTCATTCAGGGCATTAGGTTCAACTTGTACTGTGGAATTTTATTTGTTTAAATTCCTGCTCTGAAATTGTTTTTCTGCTATTTGTCTCTGTTATAAAAGTAGCACTAAAAGGAAAATAATGTCTGTTACTTGAACCACACATAGAGGGGAATTTATAGCACATCTAAGTTCAAACAACCAGGTTGGGGAAGAGTGAGCTTTGGGAAAGAACTGATTTTGCATATTACACTTGGGATGGCAAACTCCAAAATGCTTCGAAACCCTAGAAGGAGGAGGAAGAATCACAGAACCTTGTTCAGGGTAACTTCTGAAGGCCTCAAGAACTATACTGGCCTGAAAATGTAAAACTGCTCACTCGCCACCTTGGTGTCCTACCCCGATGCTCGCGCGTCTGGCGCACTCCCATTCCCCTGTGACTGCACCTAACCCTCCCTGAGAAGACCAAGGCAACCCCTCCAGCATCAGTAGGGCTGACCTTCTAGGTTTCGTTCTCCTAAACACAGTGGCTTTACTAGGTTGCTTTAAGGTTTTTAAATATGAATATCACAAACACCCTACACTGACACGTGCCACACACAAACGGACACACACACATCCTCACAGACTCTTTCAAAATTGAAAACACGAAGGCAAGCCGGCCAGGGACCCATGTCACCATTGCTGCCATTTTCCAGAGATGTAAGTTGGGGACAGTAACTCTACAGAAATGATTTTCCAGATGACATGATATACGAACTAGAAAACGGCATGTGCAGATCATCAGAACTGGAAGTGCCCTTGGAGGTCATCTAATTCAATTTCCTCATCTTGCAGATGAAGGAACTGAGGTCTCAAGAAATGATCATTTGTTCAAAGTCAGCCAGATGGTCAAGGTTAGAGCTGGAATTAGGACCTGGGTCTCTTTAAAATGCCAGTCTTTCCACTCAGAACAGCTGTCCTTATTGGCCCCCCAGTTTGGGAGCTTAAAACTGAAGTTGTCCCCTTACCCTGATGTCTTTACCAGGGTGTTTGTAAACCCCTAGCTCGCTCAGGTGTAAACATGCTTTGTGGTTTCCATACCTCCTGTGTTAAACATGTTACCCAGTGGTCGGAAGATTTAAAAGGAATTTAATTAATACCTTCCTTAGTTCTAGTACTCGGTATTTTTACTTTACGGTGCTTTCTCTTTCTTGCCTTGCTCCTGATTTTGTCAAAAGGTCATTTCAGAAGCTTGAAGTTTCAGTAATTTTAAGCTATTGTCAGAAAGCATGTGAAAAGGCATGGGAGGAACCCCATTTTCAAAATTCAAATAAAAGTACCGATTGATGTCACTGCCTGCTAGTCCTGTTAAATTACAGGCCTGTTGCTTTCTGCTGTTTAATTTTACACGACCATCCTTCTATCACTCTCCTTGAGCAGAAACTTACAGAGACAATAGACAATCTTGGCAGAAACTGAAGAGAAACCGTTGCCAGGGGGGTGGAAAAAATGGATGTAGCCGACAAATTACAGGGTTGCCTATTCAATCATGAGGAAGGAAACAAGTCTGTGAATCAATGTATGAAAAGGATGTTTAATAGGATGGGAGAAGTCACTTTAACACCTGTTTCTTCTGCAATCGAATGCCCTAATGCCAATCACTCACAGTCCGGATCCACTCTCCAAGGAGAAAACGATCTCGTCTCTTATTCTTTAAGGACTGAAGCAGCAGAACAGGGTCTATTTTTAACAGTACTGGGAGCAATAACCATGGCATTGACTGCTAGGAAAGCTTGATCTGGCCTGAGGCAGTGGGGATATCATAGCCAGGACAGAGGAAACCAGAGAAATTGTGAAGCTCATTTCAACCACGTGAAATGAGCAGTGCAGAAGATAGAAAAGTCTGCATAAAAGGTGAACTCATTTTACTCTGAGAGTTACTAAGCCTAAAGTCATAAATGCCAACACAACAAGGAAGAGGCTCGGTCAGTGGTTTTTATTGCAATCCATTACGGGAATGGAAAAATTTCTTTTGAACTGTAGCTGTCCATGTTGACTTTGGTTAAGGTGGAAATTCAGGCTCATTTATTGGGAAAGAAGGATTTGGAGTAAGCCTCAGCTCTAGAGCTTCTCACATTCCTCTGTGGGAGAGCATCCTTTGCACAGCTCAGGCAATGACATGTTAATCTACACTTACATCTCTCCTGTGTTTCTCCAAAACTGGGGCTCCCTCCATGTAAATGGCATGGGGATTACATTTTATCAGAGACTCTCCCCGATCTCAGCTTTATTCTTTTCCAAGCGTCTGAACCTTCACTGCAGAGAGCAGTGCAAAGCACACAGTATCATGATGCTCTTGGCCTCAGAAATGTATTACTTGTGCTTTCTTTTAGCTTTTATATTTCCCCAGGGACAAATGAGACATCTAGAACACATTTCCAAATAGCTTACAATTTTTCTAAAATACAACTCTGGCTTTTTACTGTATTCAAGAATTTCTGACTGCTTCTTGACTTATACTTGCCAAGAGGTCCTTCAATTAGACACCGATATCGTTATAGCCCTGTAAGTATCCATCTCATTTAATTGTTTCTCCCAGCATTTCACACTAAAGGGGGAGAGACATTGAGGTAAGCAAATAAAAAAGATGCAATGTAGTAAGTTATCATAAAATCAGATGGAGAATGTTGTGGGTGCATGAAGAAGGCAGTAATCCATTCTTCCTGGGGGAGGAAGTTCAAGAAGGGCCACCCAGCAAAGAGATGTCTGAGCTGGCTCTTGTGGTTTCAAACAGGAAATGACATTTGCGAAGGCCCAAAGGTGTGAATATTTGTGACACATTTAAAGAATAGCCAGTAGTCTTATCTGGCCAAAGTGTTAAGTGCGTAGGGCAGGGAAGGCGGGAGCTGAGTGGTGAGCAGCAAGAGATGAAACCAGAAACATAGGTGAGGGCTGGATTGCGAAGGGCTCAGAACTTCTTTTGCTAACAGAAGCTGCTTGACTTGGCTGCATTCCTCTTCCCAGCATGTGGACATCACTTGGTTCTTACACATAGGGGATTTTGCCCCCATAGGCGTTCTTAACATGTTCTTCACACCCATTCATTTTCTTCTTGGGCAGCCAGAAAGACTACATTGCACAGCTTCCCATGCAGTTACATGGAGCCGCATAATGGAATTCTGGCTAAATGAACTATGAGCAATGCAATGGGCACCGCTTCTAGAATCTTCCAGTGGAGAACCCTGAGGCTCCAAAAGATAGCAGAGCCACTAGGTGGAAGGCTCTTGGGGTCCCAGAATTGCTGCACAGGAGACTGTCCATCAGATATCCAATCAGACTATGACCTGAGTGAGAAATAAACTTTCTGTGCCATGGAGCTACTAAAAAATGGGGATTGTCCACGACAGAAGTTAACATATCAACCAATTCCATAGGCGAGGAAGTTCTCAGGGGAAAAGAAGCTGCTTGCACAGGTGGTCTACCCCGGTGAATGGGTAAATACCAATGGCGTCTGTTCACTTTTCTCCAGGAGGACTCCCAGGGCATGTGCCAATGGCACCAGATTCCCCCTCACTTGGCAGTAGGTGCGTGTAGGTCCCTCATTCTTCCAGACCTGACTGACTCCCTCCATAAGGCAGCACAGAACCAGCTCCATAAAGCCACGTCTCCAGGGAGGGTTCCTGAGGGTCACAGAATGCTCAATTCCTACTTGCATCAAAAGCAGATGCTGTCCCGATAAATGTCCTTGAGGAGTTCCTTCCACTTTTCAGTACCCTGGATCAACAATGCCTAGAAAGTAAATGCACCTATGTTCAAGCCATAATCAAGGCTGAGTTTGGATTTAAAACACTGCAGTGAGGGAGCCTGGACTGCCCCTGGAGGGGAGGGGGTTCATTTCCTTGCTCTTCCGTTCTGTACGTGTCATTCAGAGTGTCAGTCGTCTGTATGACTCTTTCCTCAAGGCCACTCTTTAATTTATTTTAACGTGATTTAATATGTATATAAATATATTTATTTAGAGAGTGTCTGGGAGCTGCAGTGTAAAATAAATCTAAGCTCTGAGCCTCCCCTGGTGACAAGCTGGAATGCAATTTACAAAAAATTCTTGTAGCGGGCAAATCAGAGCTGATTCTGAAGAAATGAGAGTAGAAAAAGAATGAAAAGTCAAGAATAAGGAGGAGACCGCATTTGGAATTTTAACACTTGCCTGTGATGGGCTAGTAACATGTGGCTGTAATAGCTGCTTTTCCGGCTATGATATTTAACAAGGGCTGGACTCCTTTAGAATCCAGAGACTTAGGCTGATCATGACAAATCTTTTAGGATTTGTCCTAAAAGATTTCCTTATCTGGGTGTAAGATTCAGGAATTTGATCAATTCTACAATATGATAGTTTAGGTTTTTATAGTCTCAGGTTCTGGGTGAAAGTGTAGCAAAGCAATTCAGAGGAAGCCGAGAGCTTCCTTTGAAGGCACTCAGTTATTGAACATGCTGCAATTGGATCACCTTTATATTTGCAAAATTCCTGCACACAGTTTTATGATCTCACAACTGGCATCAATTTAATGAATTCTTTCTTGAAGAAACCCACAATGTCATTTCACAAAGATTTATTTTTTACTTGGCATATTTGAGTCTTCTACTAAAGTTGTTTTCCTTCGCAGCCTGTTGAAAATGTAGACAAGATGGTGTGGATAATTCCAAAACACATAAGAGCTCTGGAGGAAAAATCTGGAAAATGATTCAGTGAAGCAGTTGTAGGACCTTGGACAGGGCACTCAACTTCCCTGTGCCTCAATTTCCTTCTTTATGGAGAGAGTTATGAAAGTGTCTATCTCATGAGGTGTGGAGGTTGTCTAATTTGTTCATAATTATTCATTTCCTTTTCCAGATTTCCCTGTAAGTATCCTCATCCTACTGATCTGGGTTTGGCCGTGTGACTTGCCAATAGGGCATGAAGAGACAGAGCATTTGCCTCATCTGAGCAGAGGTTTTGAGAGGCGCTGCACATTCATCCCTGAGCCCTCATGGGCTGATCCGCGTCCTGAGGGTGACAACTGGATTCTGAGTCCAGCAGAGCTACAGAATGCACAGAAATTCCAGGACTTTTAAAATTGACAATTGAAACTCTTTCTCATCTCACAGATAAAAGAGTCTCAAATGAAGACAAAGATTGGGCAACAGATCCAAACATACCCATTATTAAGTCTTCTAATTAGATTAATAGGGCCCTCAGTAAATTGCCCAGTTGGACAAAAGGACTCAGGGAAACGAAACCAAGGGTACATTCCATCTGAAGTGCCATAGAATCAAAGGACTCACAAAAAAATCTATAAATGGAGGATTTCTCGAAAAATTATAGTTGTGGCTACTGACATACCTGGAACTGACTGGGCTTAAATTTACTGAAAACAAAAACAGTTGTGTAGAGAGATGTATTGCCAAAAGCACCACCAACCTGGCTTAGAAAAGGGAATAACTGCTCAAGTCATAAAATAACCCTTGGATGCCCAATCTTCTACAGATGGGAAGCAGTCCAAGATAGCGTCTTAGCCACAAATGGAGGGGTTTTTTTTCTTTCCCAACATTCTCTTCAGAAGAGGCCAAGGAAGAGAATAAAAACAGAGAAGCTGTCCAGAAAGTAAAGTCAAGAACCATGAAGAACTGAGAAATCACTCCCAGAAAATACAACTGGGATGGACTAAGGAGCACTCCCTGTCACCAAGGTCAGGCAGCTTGCAATATTTGCTCAATGGAGTACTGGAATTTTTATGAACAGTGACTAGTATGTGTTCCCATTTCTTCCTATTGTTTTTAATAAGGTGTCCCTCCTCCACTGTTGTATTAGGTTTTCTAGTATGAGAGGGTGCTAGAACTGCAAGAAACTCTTCATTGGTGGTTCTGGGGGTTTTTTGGGTAGCAGATACTCAATTAAACTGAATCAGATTTAAATTCTAATCAAAGGGGCTCTATGAGAATTCTATCCTGGAACAAGGACATAGCAGTCTTTCCTAGATTTTTAGAGTGTTCCCTCAGTCTGACTTTTGTCCTGCTGCTGATGAATTCTGATATAATTTATTTTTGGCCCTTAAAATGTTTCTACAAATAATGGAGAACTTATTTTAAAACTGCAGCTACGAGGAAGGAAGGGTGATAAAAGTGGATAATAAAAATTGTGGAGGATTTATTTGGGCTCTTTAAAAACGAAGATGACTCCTTGGAAGGGCAGATGCTTTTAATATTTGAAATGTCGCCTTGGAAAACAATGGATGTCCCAGAGTGAGCAAAATGCTTTTATGAATCTCCCTCATTCTGAGACCTGTCAATTTTAAGCCAACACTGAGATGGACTTTAAGAGTTGATGGGTTTTACTTTTTTAAAAAAATCATTGTTAATAATAATTTTAAGATTTTTCTCACATTTACATAGTGAATTTAATTTAAAGTACTGTCACATGCACTTTGCCATTATTCCCCATGGCATGAGTCAGCTTACACTGGCTTTATTATCATCTCAGATAACAAAGTATAGGCTCAGAGAGGTTAAGAGACTTACCCAAAGTTGCATAGCTAGTAAGAAGCAGGGGTGGCTTATTTTGCCTCAAGGCCGTTGCTCTTTTATCCATATTATCAAACCTCAGTAAAAACTTACCAATTGAGCTGGGCATGGTGGTGCAGGCCTGTAGTCCCCGGGAGGCTGAGACAGGAGGATCACTTCAGTCCAAGAGTTTGAAGCCAGCCTGGCCAACATAATGAGACCCCAACTCTAAAAAAAAAACAAAAATTACCTATTGACTTCCAATATTTAAAAGGCAGAATAAAGCTATAATTGCCCCCTTTCCTCTGTCCTCCATAAACACGAGAGGCAGAGCTGAATGATGAGTCATGGTTCGCCCACCCGCCCCTGGGGCAGGGTAGAGGCAGGGACTGTGTATGGCCAACAGCAGGGCAGCTACCAGCCTCTCCTGGGCAAGAAGGAAGGTGGAGTGTAGAGAGCTCACTGGAGTGCACCACTCCACAAGGAGGAACTTTACAAGAGAAGGCAGGTGGCTCTGTCCCCTGCCTCACACTCACCACTGCAACTGCTGGTCCAGGGAGCCCCTCCTGATGAAGGTGAGTGACGGTCACATGGGTGATCACAGAGTCTATACAAAGACTCAACAAGAGGAAAAGCAGAAAGAAGTAGAGGAGCCGGGGGCAGGGAGAGGGGTGGATTGACCAAGTAAAAAGCATCACCAGAAAAGTGACGCCAGGAACCAGATAAAGGCCAACATCGAAGGCTCACCATGCACTCACAAGAGTTTCAAGTCAGAGGATAAGGGGATAGAAGGTGAAATGATAGGAGAAACAGGAAGGAAACGTTGGCGGCAGCACAAAAGGGACGAGACACTGCAAAAAACACAGACACGGAGGACAAGATCGAGGAAGTGAAACGGGAATAGATGAGAGTGGGAAAGGGATAGAGAAAAATGATAAATACAGACAACCAGTGAATGAGGTCCAGAATTAATAGAAGGCTTGAATCTAAATTTTAAAAGACATCTCTTATTCTGGAAAAAGCACTACATCAAATTATCGACACTGAGACCTACTCTAGTAAAACTACCAGATGCCAAAGATAAAGAAAGATTTCCTGACAATGGAAAAATTATATAAATAACAAAATTCAGAGCGCAAGGTGATATAAAAAGGCCATGTAGGTTTAGAGATGTCCTCATCTTTTACCAAGTGTGAATGCTGATAAACCAACTAATTGAAGTCTATTTAAATATATAAACATTAACACTAAGAAAAATAATAAAAATAAAAATCAAGCAGTAGGAGGGAAGGATAGGGAGAAAAAGTGGGAATTACTGATTTCAAAATTGATTATAGTAAAGAATCAAAGAATGATGATCAGAGCAATAGAGGCATTATGTAAAGTATACTGCATTCTTGTAAAAACAAACCACTAGAGAAAGAATTAAGTTTTTCACATTATCAGAAAAAAAAGAAAAAGAAAACACAGACCTCATAGTGAAAGATAGAAATGAATGCATCAATAAAAACAGGTAGTATATCAGTAATTGGAATTAAAAATAAGATGTCAGGTCCACTTCTAGAAATTGATACTACAAGTATACTCATACCCATGCGAAATTATGTATGTACAAAGATGCGGGCTATGGAGTTGTTTGTAATATCAAAATACTGGGAACAATTTAAAAGTTCGTTGAGATGCTTGAAGCTCTGACTTGGGTGGGGCAAAGCCACATATGTAACCTAAACACTTGTACTCCCGTAATATGCTGAAATAAAAAAAATAAATAAAAGTCCATCAATAAGAGACTGATTAAATCAATTATGGCACATTCATAAAACAGAATACTATATAGCAGCCAAAAAGAATGAGACAGCTTCAAGATAATATTGCTAGGTTGAAATACAACCACTTGATAAAAACCGTATGCACCTATAGCATGTGTTTCTGGGTATGTATAGTGTGCGTGTAGGCATAGACTGTCTTTGGAGGACAGTAACTCTTCACTATGTACTCCTCTTGCTCCCTGAATTCTGTGTGTGTGCATATTTTATCTAGTCAAGACCATACCAATTAAATAATTTGTAAAAGGCAAACCAACCTCCCAATTGGTTGACCCTCTCATGTAAGTGCCAGTTTATAACAGGTTGGGAAAGAACGAGTTGGACTCAGAATAATTCCCTGCCTGGAACACCGCTGAGTATGCAGTCTACTTTTCTTTATTATTTGTATACATTTATGCTGTACAAGTGCAATTTTGTTACATGCATAGAATTCACAGTGGTGAAGTCAGGGCTTTAAGGCTATCTATAACCCAAATACCATACATTGTACCCATTAAGTAACTTCTCATCATCCACCCCCTCCAGTTAACTTTTGTGTCCCATTGGGAGATAAGGTTTCAATTTGGCTTGGAGCCACTTAGAGCCTGACTTGACTTAGAAGGGACTTGCACGCAGAGATCACTGTCTGAACGAGAAATTGTTCAGACCAGCAGCCAAAAGCCTGCTTCAAGAGAAGGGTCGACAATGCACTCCGTTGTGGTGTGTGCCAATCAGACAGGACACTGAAGTCACAGTTGTGGTTAGACAGAGGTGTGCATCCAGGGACCACCAGCCCAGCCTGCAAGGCTGTTTACTAAGTGCTCTTAAGTTTTTAACTTTTCTAACTGAATGTCCACTCCCACTGAGACACCACTCCCGCAGACATCACTTGAAGAAAGAAAAGATTCCTTGCTTTTGCCTGTAGTTCGTGGATCTTTCAGCTTTCCTTTTCTGCTAATAGATGGTAATCATTAGACCTAGGCCTGAGGGACAGTTTACAGGAGACTATTCACACAGTCTGATCTTCCACAACATGTTATTTCAAGGCGTGAGAAAAGAGTCACAACTGCCCAGGGAGGAAAAAGAATTAAAAGGGCAGCATCCCCCTCGAGAGTTGAATTTGGTCCTTTAAGGCCAGCAATTCAATCTTATAAAAGGCACACTTGGCTCTAACCAATCAAGCTTCCATTTCCGATGGCAATACCTTTTCCAGGCTCAGAAGAAATCAGAAACTAGAGCCTTGCACATGAAAAGTCAATAGAGTGTTTTCTACTAAGTTGACTTGGTCTTATAAACCTACCCAGAATTTTTTTGACAGCAGGAAATCTGACGTTCTGCCATTTTATGGAGTGGCAACACTATCTACCCGTCCAAGTCTGCCACATTAAATGGGGAAGATTGATTTGCATCCAGAACACAAGGAATAGAGTTTCTGATAAACTCGTGAAGAATCAAAAACTAGCAATAACCTCCAGTGTGTTTTCCAACCTCTCATCTCTGGTTTGTTTTGCGATGTCTGTGTCCAAGGTTTACTGACTAGACAACATTTCAGGCCATAGAGGTTCTGATCCTTGTTACTTAGAACAGCAAGTGGCTTTGCAGATGTCGTTGGCCAATAAAAGGGTCAAAAAGGGTCAGAAACCACAGACGTGATTCTAGTCTTTTGTCTTTGTCATTAACTAAGCTTCATGTCAAGTGACAGATTCATTAAAATCTACGTAATCCATATGCAACAAGATTTATAGTACAAAACATCTTTAACAGATTTTTCCCCCAAGGTGTCACTTGGAAATTTGTTAAGACCACGTTCAAATTTCCATAAGACTAGAAAAACAATATTTTATGCACACATAGTTCAAGGACTGAATAGTCAATTTTATTATGACATGGTGGAGTTTTTATCTTAACACACTGGGTGTAAGGATAGTCAGTGGATAGCAAAGGCTGAGCTTCAGAACTGCAACCCACCCTTAACCCTGTCACCACTAAGCTATGGCCATGGAAGGGTTGGAAGCCATCTGACTTTCTAAGTCTTCAAAGCCGGGATCGGAATAGCTGGTCTAGTTTCCCATGGACCTCCTGGGAGAACAGAAGGAAATTCGGTTTGTGGTAATACTTTGTGATGTCATTCCCATCCGGGCAGGTCCCAGTGGTAATAATTCCAGGCTCTTCATGAGCACTCGGTGTCTGGTACATTGTATGGCAAGTTCCTGGTTGGTTCCAATTCTTATTTTAAAATTTCCTGCCTCTACTCATCATGAAACTTTGTTATAACTTGGTTGGAAACCAATCTTCTCTATATGTGAAGAGGCTTGTCATAAAGTAAAAGTAACAATATTGCATTTCATGACACTTAGATTCAGTTCTGAACATTTCATTAGAGGTGCAATCATAAAAGTCACTTGTTACAACTGTGCATTTACATTTTCTTTAAGTAATCAATCTAAGACTCTCTCTACTGCTTTTAGTTCAACTAATACATACAATTATTTTAAATTGATAGCACTACCTAACAATCTTGCTAGCATCTGTTTGCTAGGTATTCAATAGGACTGATTTCATTCACGCCATCCCTCTGAGCTGCTTTTTTTTTTTTTTTTTTTTTTGAGACAGAGTCTCATTCTATTGCCTGGACTAGAGTGCCGTGGCGTCAGCCTAGCTCACAGCAACCTCAAACTCCTGGGCTGAAGTGATCCTTCTGCCTCAGCCTCCCGAGTAGCTGGGACTACAGGCATGCGCCACCATGCCCGGCTAATTTTTTCTATATATATTT
>CAUYRT010025330.1:0-18135 GCA_963574885.1 Lepilemur ruficaudatus | reverse complement strand
TTTTTTTAGAATATTACTCGGGTACAAATGTTTTGGTTATATTAATTGCTTTTGCACACCTTCAGTCAAAGTATAAGTGTGCCATTATCCAAGTAGTGTACATATAGTGTTAGGTGAGATTTCACCCATCCCCTTCTCCCCTCACCTGCCCAACACCCAATGAACGTTACTTCCCATATGTGCACGTAACTGTTGGTCAATTTGTACCAATGTAATGGTGAGTACTTGTTGTGCTTGTTTTTCCAATCTTGTGATACTTCACTTAGAAGAATTGGCTCCAGCTCCATCCAGGATAATACAAGAGGTATTAATTCATCATTTTTTATGGCTGAGTAGTACTCCATGGTATACATATATCACATTTTATTAATCCACTCATGTATTGATGGACACTTGGGTTATTTCCACATCTTTGCAATTGTGAATTGTGCTGCTATGAACATTCAAGTGCAGATGTCTTTCATATAGAATATATATATTTTTTCCTTTGGGTAAATACTTCCTTTGGGATTGCTAGATCAAATGGTAGTTCTACTTTGAGTTCTTTGAGCTATCTCTGTATTACTATCCATGGAGGTTGTACTAATTTTGCAGTCCCACCAGCAGTGTATGGGTGTTCCTATCTCTCCACATCCATGTCAACATTTGTTGTTTGGGACTTTTTGATAAAAGTCATTATTGCTGGAGTTAAGTGGTATCTCATTGTGGTTTTGATTTGCATTTCCCTGATGATTAGGGATGTTGAGCATTTTTCCATATGCTTGTTGGCCATTGTTCTGTCTTCTTTTGAAAAGTTTCTGTCCATGTCCTTTTCTCACTTTTTAATGGGGTTGATTGATTTTTTCTTGCGGATTTTCCTGAGTTCTTCATAGATTCTAGTTATGAGCCCTTTATTGGATGTGTAGCATTCAAATATTTTCTTCCATTCTGTAGGTTGTCTGTTTGCTCTGATGATAGTTTCCTTGGCTGTGCAGAAGATTTTTAATTTGATCAGTTTCCATTTATTTATTTTTGTTGTTGTGATTGTTTTGGGGGTCTTCTTCATAAATTCTTTGCCTAGGGTGATGTCTATAAGAATTTTTCCAACATTTTCTTGTAAAATTCTTGTGATTTCATGCCTTAGGTTTAAGTCTGTTATCCATCCGGAGTTGATTTTTGTGAAAGGTGAGAGGTGTGGATCCTGTTTCAGTCTTCTACATGTGGCTATCCAATTTTCCCAGTACCATTTATTGAATAAGGATTCTTTTCCCCAGTGTGTGTTCTTTTCTACTTTATCAAAGATCAGATGGCAATATGAGGATGGTTTTATGTCTGGATTTTCAATCCTGTTCCATTGGTCTATGTCTCTGTTCTTGTGACAATACCATGCTGTTTTGGTTACTATAGCCTTGTAATGTAGTTTGAAGTCTGGTAAAAATTGCATATATTTATCATATACAACATGATGTTTTAAAAGAATAGAATGAATCCATTGAGAAAATTAACATATGCATTACCTCACATGCTTATTTATTATCATTTATTTGTGTGGGAGGAGCCTCTTTTAAAATAAACTGTAGAGAAGAAAATCAATGTTATTTCTACAGAGACATAATTTTCTCATTCATTTGTCAGGCAGATAGGACAAGGGGATGATCCACTGAATATCATCATGAATTTGGTTGTTCCAGTTTATATTTTAGCTTTAGTTAGCCTCAGCCCACTTGTTTCAAATGTATTGACGTTAAGGTGTTTCCTGAGCACTGAGAGCCTACAGGTGATTTAATCTGTCTTTCCAGTCCATTCCTTCAGGTCCCCATATGCCTCAAGATCCATCAAGTATTCCATAAAAGGGCGGGGATGCATTTGGAGCTCCTCTAATTTCAATCTATTATGTCAGCCTAGGCAGCCTTTTAAAAACTGTTGCTGTTTTAATTGGTCTTCTGTCTACAGCAAGCCTGATCCTCAGCCTGTTCCTTCATTTAACAAATTCTCTGAAGGAAAATGCTTCCAAATGACTTCAGCCTAACTAGGAAGAACATTTTTCTGCTTGGCATTACCATCCTTCTAGTCCTCTTGTCTTCCTTAGAGCTCACATGCTCTCTAAAATATTTTTTTAAGCTGTGTTAGCTTTTCTAATTGCTGCAGCAAGAGTGAGAACTTGCTTCTACCTACAACATCCTATAAGCATTAAAGTTCTATTGCTATTTATTTATTCTTATGCTCAAATATTCCTTAATACGTCGTAACTCAGAATCTGTGTCTGTCTGTCTGTGTCTCTTTTTCTCCCTCTCTTATGTATGCGTGTTGTAAGTGCCGCAGAGCTTTATAGTCCAAGCAAAAATTAGATTTATGTAATTTCCCCGTCACTATATATATACTCAATATTTTCAATAGATCTTGAAATATTTAAACCAAATTTTAACTTATTTTTAATTTGAATAGTAAATATATTTATTTAAAAGTAATATGACTTTTTGGAACTCAAAGCAGGCAATTTTCTGTAAAATTTCAGTAATTTCCAGGAAAATTACTTTAATAGTTTTTTCTTCAGCACAATATAAACCGTAAGTTAAAACCATAATTTCATAGAAATTAGTATAAGTTACAGTGTTGCAAATGAGGATGTAATACAATTGTAATAGCTAATTTAATTTATATATTTGACATCAAGTTTAATGTTCAGACATAACAAATGTTATGTGTAATAATATAACCCAATTCATCCATTAGTTATATAATTTTTATTAGCTTCATCTGCATATTATTTGAAAATTGCAATGTTTGTGCCAAGAAAAAAATTTTGATTGTGATTCAAGTATCCCACAGTTTGGAGGAACAGAAGTTTATAATTGAATAACATGGAAGACTCAAGGAAGTAATTGTCTTTGATATTAATTTGCTCCTATATACCAATTTTATTTTGAAAATGCTTTCTTCATTTTACCATTTTCTAGGTAGTCACAAAAGCTTGTATTTGAATTCCACGTTATTTATCTGAAAATACCATTTGGAGAAGAAAATAAAGGAAGCCACTTTCTAAATACTCTTTATCTCACCACCCCAAATCAGAGTCTTTCCTTTCACTTAAGAGGATCCAATACTTTACTCTAAGACCCACTGTTAGCATTGCCCTTTTTGGACATTGTTCTGCCTGGACAGGTGAATAAATTAGGTCAGACAAGTTTTATGGTCACTAGAAACAGCCAGAGGGTAGATGAGACAAGTGATGGCAGGCCCTTGCTTTGCGATGACACCTTACTGAAAGACAACATGATTCCAGGGCCAAGCCGGGGCTCTGCCAGCAGGAAGGACGGCCGTGTTGGACAGCTGGTGGCACTGACAATGAGGGCTGTCATCTCGTCGCTTCCAGCCTGCCCTAGGCAACACCCTGGGTTTGTGTTTGGTGGCTTCACACTGCTGCGCCTCATCTATGATCCTTACCCATTCCAAATTCTCCTGCCTTTATGCTGTGAGGAAACTACTAACTAAATACCTTGTGATAAACTGTGATACGTGTGTTCAAATGTAAACTGCTCCAAAGAATCATGGGTTGAGGTTTAGAAGCACTATAATCAGAAATCAACCCCATCAGAGGCGTGTATAGT
This sequence comes from Lepilemur ruficaudatus, assembly GCA_963574885.1. Classification (NCBI taxonomy): domain Eukaryota; kingdom Metazoa; phylum Chordata; class Mammalia; order Primates; family Lepilemuridae; genus Lepilemur; species Lepilemur ruficaudatus. Next base: position 14,548 of record CAUYRT010025330.1, on the reverse strand, counting down.
GTTCACAGTCCACAGGGAAAAGAGAGAGAGAGAGGGAGAGAGAGGAGAGAGAAAGGGGCGGGGAGAGACAAGGGAGGAAGGGAGGGAGGAAGGAAGGAAGGAGGGAGGGAGGGAAGGAAGGAAGGAAGGAAAAGAGAGGGAGGGAAGGAGGAAAGAAAGAAAAGGAGGGAGGACGAGAGAAAAGAAAGGGAGGGAGGGAGGAAGAAATGTAACCATTATAAGTAATATTTGACATTAATTTTCTTGGAGAAATGACAATATGAAAGATTAGTAATAGTTAATGAATATTTTCTTGACTCAATTCACAGCCAAGGCTTAAGCATCCCACAAGTATAGCAGTTTAAAGGCACTGGTAAAAGGCTCCAAGTCCAGCCACATTCCTTGCATCTGTCCACTTCACAGATGTCTCTGTCCCCCAACCCAACAGAAGGCTGGCTGCACCAGAATATTACTGCAGGCTTCCAAGGTATTCTTTCACACGTCATGATAGTTGCAGCAGCCCAGGTCAGAGAATAGGACTCCTCGTGCTTTGTGATCCTGAGGGCTATTGCTTTTTAACAGTACTGGGGGACTTGGGACAGGGAATGGGACTGAGGCAAATTAAACTGCCACAGAGCTCACTGTTCTGATGGGGATCTAGGCATTTTTATGACTAACATTCTCTTGATTTTTGCAAGCCTTCAGTTCATTTCCAGAGTCTTGAGAAAGTTGATTTTGATAATTTTTGATGGTATTCTTACAGATTTTTAGGCAAAGAGGATTTGGGGGCTTTCTATAAAATCTAACACTGTGGTTACTCAATAAATAATTGTTAAAGAATAAATAATAGTTTGGAAAATTCTGTAGTGTTTTATAAAACAACTATACAAAGTTATATAAAGAAATTTATTCTGCTGGAAGAGCCTCAGGGGAAAAAAAAAGGAAATTTAAAAAAAGGTATTCCAATCAACCTTTTACAGCAGAAAACCTTTAAGTCCAGAAAAAAAGGAAGCCAAGGACTAACTTAACTGTCTAATTGTACTTACAACTCTACAGGTTGTAACCCAACCTGGGTTAGGTTGTAACCCAATGGTGACTGGAGCCCATCTTCACCCATCTTTTATCTCAAACAGGGACCAGAGTTCTTATCCTCCTGTGGGTGTTGATATAGAGAACAGGCCAATGCTGGACAGGGAAATATCAGTTTATCCCAATCCCCCGATTCCCAGTATTCCACCATCCTAATATTCCCAAACTGAACTGATGAAACTGGCTCCATTCACTGGAAGGACAACCTACAGTAATCCCTGGCACCCTTGGATGATCAGCTTCATGGTCCCTTTCTGTCATTATACTGGCAAGAATGTTGCGTTAAAGTTGAGCTGGCTTACCTTCTTGCATTTATTCATCATAATACAGTGTGGATATATTGTGTATGCTAGAGCACCAGAGTGACCAATGCATACACGGGTGTATGTTTGTTCATGTGTGTTTATGGATATATGTATTTAGGTTGAGCAAGTGTGACTTTTTTTATTAGGAAAAATTTCTCATGGAGAAAAGCTGAAAAATATTATAATGAATATACATACATAGATCACATTGAATCAAAAATTATTAATAACATTCTGCCATATTTGTTTTCTGATATATATGCTTGTTTTTCTGAACAATTTAAAATTAAATTAGGCCATTGCAACCATTCATATCTAAATGTTTCAGCATGTGTCTTCAAATCCTGCGTTACTGCAATATCATTAATACGGGTAAGAAAATTAGTAATTCCCTATTAGTTTTCTAATGCCTCGTCCACATTTAGTTATCCTAAATTGCTTTAAACATTCATTTTAAAAACTTTTTTTTAAAAAAAACAACTCTAATCATGTTGCATTTGTGAAGCTTACATTTCATGGCTCTCCATCTGCCTGTGTTTTCATGATAGTGACTTTTTATGGAGAGTGAGTCAGTTTTCTGATAGAAGAGACTACATTTTCCAGTTGTGTAATTATTTCCTCATGCTGTCATTTAAGGTATGTACAGGGATGTCTTCCTTTCATCCCACCTCCTCAGACTTGTTTTTCCTAATACGTAATCATCTTTATTAGTTTAGGGTTTATCTTTCTACTGTTTGTTTTCAAAAATACCAGACTACACACACACACACACACACACACACACTCTCACTCTCACTCTCTCTCTCTCTCTCTCTCTCTCTCCCCCCCCCCCCACAAGTCTTGGATATCCAAAGTGTTGTCTTTCCTTGTAATCAAGGAACAAACACACTTGAGTGTTTAGGTTATAAAGAAGTTAAAAGAAGTCACTGCCCCATGGCCTGCTACAGAAACATCAGGAAAACCACTCAGAGCCATAGCTGTAGGTTGCAGAGGTGAAGGCCGTAGCCCACTCTGCACTCATAAGAGGATATCTAGGGGAAAAGATGTTAAAGGAAGTGCTGTAGGGAGTATTGTGAAGGTTGGTCAATGTAGATTAAATTTAGCAAGTGAGAGGAATAATAGCAAAGCATACCTACGTTAACCTTTAAACTGTACTGCGAGATAAGCAACTTTTCTCCAAGTCACTTACACACACGTAAACAAGTTCAGAAAACAAGTAAAGAAAAAAACACAACATTGTTTGCAGAAGACATTATTCTGTTTCTACAAAATTTAAAATAGTTTACAAACTATTATAATTAATTAGTAAATTTAGCATGTTTGTTGCATACATCATCAATATATAGATCTCAATTATACTTCTATAAAGAAGCAAGAAACAAAGAGTCAATCAAATTTTATATAAGAAAACATTAAAATATATTAAATTCCTGGGGGGGGGGAACTAATGGGTTATGTTCAAGATCTCATTCACAAATTAAAAATATAATTGTAAAATATTATCAAGACTGGTTCAAGAAGAATAAAATAAGTGGAAGGATGTTCAAAGTTTATAGATACTATAAAATTCAATATTATAAAATTACATTACTCCTTCTCAGGTTAATTTACAGTTTATTTGTGATCCCCAGTTAAAATTTCAATAGAGTGTTTAAAATAAAAATTGATGAGCTGATTCTAAAATTTGTATGGAAATTAAAGAATCTGAGAATGCCAAGGTGTGTTGCAATAGATGCATCTGATGAGAACTAATATCCAGAGTGTGTAAATAACTCTTCTGATCACAAAAAAACGGACAGACAACATATCAGAAAAATGGGCAAAAGGGTATATCCAAATGATCAATAAACATTTGAAAAAGTACTGAACATCACATGTCAACAGGGAAATGTAATTGAAATCATAATGTCCTCTACACCCAGTAGGCTGGCGAAGGTGAAAAACACATAAGTGTCAAGAGTCGACAATGATTTAGTTATCATCATCTTTAGGTAGACACTTAGATTAACTAGGATGCCAGGATATCCTCAGCTCCCTGTGAGTGAAGGGAGGTGAGGAAACAATGGATTTTAGAAGAACTGGTGGCATCTATAGGGTTACCTCAGGACCACAGAGAACCGAACATCTTATTAATTTAAGATATACATATTGAGAATCACTTATAAGCAAAGCATCACGTCCCCAATTTTATTGAAGATGTTTTTGTCATTATCCCTTGTTTCAAGAACACTGCAAACTAAGACGAGAATTTTGTAAACCAGATATAATTGCAGCACCTAAACCTATACATTTATTAGGGGCCTACAGATGGGTTTAAGATTTGAAGAACAAATTATTTTCTGTAAAATAGGAAATAACAATGCAACCAGCCACAATATGAATATTAATTTTTTACCAAACTCAATAATGTATCAACTCCCTTGGAGGATTACTATTATGGTATTCATAAAAATCATACTACACACAAAGACAATTATTGTGCTAGATTCTTTAAATCTCAAGAATTTCCAAGTGTGCACATAGTGCTGAAAAACCACAGCCAATTTAAATTTCCAAATAATTTTAAAGGATAAATTATAAAACATAATATCAGTTTTACAGAAAAATTCTCAAGTATGATCTATGGGTATGTTCAATATATGTTAAGGTTTCCAAATGTGAGAAAGCCAACAATCTCTGAGGTCTAAAAATAGCCTTGTCAAGCAAAAATCCTGAACCATCATCTGTGTTCTTACAGAAAATGAGAGATTTTTAATAAATATCTTTTATGGTTCTTATTCACGTTCTTACAGAAATTTACCTAACTGTAGATTAAATGCTATTATTTTTTAAATGGCCTGAAAACTTTTTGTGCTTTCAAAAAATGCTCATATGTTTTTGGTTTTATTTCTTCTTTTTTTGGCACATTGTGTTATATCCATTGTTAATTATTGGAATGTTTCAGAATCATTAATTTTTAAATAATAAAATATAGCATTTCCCTGGCAAGAAAAATCCCATTGGTGCATTGCGACAAAGCCCCATAGATGGAGCTTAAGTGCTTTCTCAGCTTCCTTCTCCTCTTTTTGAATGACAGCCTGAATCATTAAAACCAGTCGGCACTAAAATGATTTATTTTCATCTAAATAGAGATTACTTAATTTAATTAAATATGCTTTATGCTTCTTAATTGCCACAAAGTGTTTTCTGCGAACTTCTAACTCATTATTTAGCGCACCCGCAGCCTCAGTGGAGTACTAAGAGCATACGGGTTTTAGACCTTTTAGCTCCAATTTGTAAACAGCTTTAAAAATTCAACAATTCTCTGGAAATTCTATGTAATCCGTGACACTTTTATAGCTCCTGATCATTTTTTTAGCATAGTTACTGTGCTTTCCATTGTACTTCTGATATTGGGATTTTTTTGTGCATGTATTAACAACGGAGAGGCTAAGGGTTATCCCCACTAACATTAGGAATTGCATTTTAAATTTCTCGTGACTTTATTTAACTTACCCTGATTCCTTTTCATCTTCGTACACACGGATAATTTTTCTGTGAGAGCTTCACTTTCCAAGTTTGAAATTTTAACATATATCTGTTTCACAACTCAAAATTTGCAGTTTCAAACTATTAATACGATTATACTGTATCTCACTGAATTTCTTATAAAATCACAGTGGCATTCATGAAAGTGATCTATTTTCTCAAGTATAAACATCAGTTCCTGTCATTATTTTCTTTCCTACTGACTTTTGGGCTGCAGTAACTTGGAAGTGAGGCAGGCCTAGCACGGCTGATAGGAGCCAAGGGGATACAGGCACCTAGGTAGAGTATTCAGGGACCCTGAGGTCAGACTGCCTGAGTTTGAAAACTAATTTTACTGCCACTAGCTATGAGGGAGGCCACATTTCTTCTCTGAGTCTCAATTTATTTTTTCTGTAAAATGACAGTTATAATAGTACCTGTGTCATTTACTGCCATGAATAAATGAGTTAATACATTCACGTGCTACATAACGATGTTAATGTCAACAAGAGGCCCCATGTACGATGGTGGTCCCGTAAGATTATAATAAAGCTGAAAAATGCCTATTGTCTAGTGACACTGTGGCCATCTTAACATGATAGCACAACACATTACTGAGGTGTTTGTGGTGATGCTGGTGTAAACAAGCCTGTCACCTTGCAGCAGGCAGAAAAGCATAGCACATGAAGTTATGTGCAGTGCATTAATACTTAATAATAATAATGACCATGTTACTGGTTTATGTATTTACTATACATTTTGATCATTTAGACTGTACTTCTTCTACTTACTGAAAAACATTAACTGTAAAGCAGCCTTGGGAAGGTCCTTCAAGGGTATTCCAGAAGGTGACATTGCAATCAGAGGAGGTGACAGTTGCATCCATGTTATTGCCCCTGGAGACCTTCCAGTGGGACAAGATATGGAGGTGGAAGACAGTGATATTGATGGTCCTGACTCTGTGTAGGCCTAGGCTAATATATGTGTGTCGTAGTTTTTATCAAAAACGTTAGTAAAAAAGTAAAATAAAAATAAAAAATATTTTAAAAGCTTATAGAATAAGAATATAATGAAAGAAAATAGTTTTGTACATTTGTACATGTGTTTGTGTGTTAAGTGTTATTATATGTGTCAAAAAGTTTTTAAAAAATTAAAAAGTTTATAACCACAAAAGTTATAGTAAGCCAAGGTTAATTTATTATTGAACAAAAAAGTATTCTTTTTATGAATTTAGTGTGACCTAAGTGTACAGCGTTTATAAAGTCCACAGTAGTGTATAGTGATGTCCTAGGCCTTCACAGTCACTCACTGACTCAGCTTCCAGTCCTGCAAGCTCCGTTCATGGTAAGTGCCCTCAACAGGTGCACCGCTTCATTGATATCAGATATCATATCAGATTTTTAGTGTACCTTCTCTATGTTTTGATATATTTAGCTACACAAACACTTACCATTGTGTTACAACTGCCTAGTATTTAGTACAGTCACATGGCGTATAGGTTTATAGCGTAGGAGCAACAGGCTCTACCATCTAGCCTAGGTGTGTAGTAGGCTATGCCGTCTAGGTTTGCACAAGTACGCGCTATGATGTTCACACGAGGACAAAATTGCCTGAGGATGCATTTCTCCAAATATATCCCAGGACTAAGCTACAGAAGACTGCATGCGATTATTACACAGCATATGGCGCATAATAACTACTCAGTGTGTGTTAACTTACATCAGCTACAATTGCGTTAGCACCACTTTTATGCTAGACTTTTATACTTTAGGTACCTTGTATCCAATCTTCTCAAAATCTCTGCAGAGTAGATACTGTGCCCCCCTTTACAGGTGAAGAATGCTGGAAATGAGGCGGGTGGCCCCAGGCCTCAGAAGAGATAAACGCCAGGGCCCAAGGATGGTCCAGGAGGAGTCCACAGAGCCTTGACGTTTTCACTCCAGTATCCTCCCTCCAGAAGAGAGAAATCAGAGAAACAAATAACACGAAAATAAACACTCCAAATACCTAGAAAGCCCGAAACATGACATCTTTTGTACGTGAGAAACGAAAGCCGATTGAAAACCACAGGGAAATTGGAAATGCTTCGCATTCTTCTGACTGGGGAGTTTGGGGAAAGTCACTGAGCACCCTCAGGTCAGCTCCTTTCCCCCCACTCCTTAAAGTGTCCTTCTAGACACAGCAGAGACAGAACATACGGAGTCACAGACTGACATCATGTGACGTCCAAACAGACCACAGCGAGAATGGAGCCCCTGGAGTCAGGCCTCTCACAGCCGCACAGCCACACCCGGTGGTGCGGGAGCTGTCGGCTGCTCCATCTTAGCTTGGAGGGTGACGCTCCCTCCACCTCACCTAAGGGAAGAGCCTGGACGGCGTGTGCTTCCAATCTCTAAAACCCATAACAGACCCTTTAGAAACAGAAGTGCACAGAGAAAATAGATTTAATCTTCAACTTTACTACCTTCTCCCTCTTCCTCACTATCAGCTGATGACATGAGTTCCTATTTTCTCTGAGAAAATAGAAAAAATTAGAAGAGACTGTCCATCAACTTTACCCACCACGTAAATAGAGACCTAAATAGAATCTCATGCACATGCTTGTTTCCCGATGGTGTTCGTAGGTAAACAACCCATGCTCCTTGAGTGAGAGCCAGTGGTGCTACCTGTGCATAGATGTCACCCATCCAAAGCTCAGCACAAGTGCGACATGAGCCGGAGTCATCAGACACTGCCCCTTACACGGGAGCAAGATGGATAACCAGAGAAAGAACCAGTGAAGAACAGACACCCTTCACCCCTGCTGGCTCCCAGCGCGAGTTCCAGGAATTATGCGAGGTCACGTCAATCCTCCAAGTAAGTTGCAGGCTCAATAAAGCCAAAAACAAACTTCCAAGCCTCTAACCACTCTATTACCTAATACAGCATTAACTTCGTGTTTTATTTCCTCATAAATATCTCAGTTATAAGGGAAAAGAAACACAAATATGTGTAGATTTATTATCTTGAGAAGTTCTGAAAAGCAGTTTTATTAAGAACTTCCTCTTCCATTTCCTAACTCTCCTAACAAGAATTTTTACTTCCCTCACTGAAATTTATCATTACACCTTATTAAACACATGCTTTTTGTCTATCCAGCTCCCTGCCTGTTTTTTAAACTACTAGAGAGCAATATAGCACTGTATGCACTTAGAAATGGTTTATAAATGAATAAAGGAATATATACATATTTATGTATACCCACAGTCTACATCTGATAGGAATATGGTGGTGGTGACGTTCGGAATTTTTTCTTGTCTTCTCCTAGAAACCTTTAAAGAAATAAGTTGAACAACAAAAAAATCTGAAATGTTTCAGACACTTTTGAGAAAACATGTGAAGTCCACATTACCTAGTGTTGCCAGAGAAAGTGAGGTGAACAGATCTGCGGGAGAAGTCGCAAAGGTGCCCTGGTGTGGTGGGCAGGGCAGGGACAGTAGACCGCGTCAGCAACAGAAGCCAGCACCAGCCAGCAGGAGGCAGCCCCGCACCGACAAGGAGGCGTTTCTCAGGGAGGCAGGAAAACATGGCGCAGGGAGCACTTAACAGGGAGCCAAAGGAAACAGGTCTCAAAAAATAACATCTAAGAAGCATTCAAAGGCACACTCCAGCAGTTCTCTCCTCTTTATTCTAGATCTTCCCTCTCTTCCGATCACGGGGGGACCAAAAGAGAGGAAATAGATAACTCTCTGAAATAACTTGAGTCAAAAAGGAACAGTTAACCAAATTTTAAAATGCCCAGAAAACACTGAGAATGAAAAACTGTGTCTCAGAATAGGAGATACAAATAAGAATGCATCTTTTCAATGGAAAATTTGTAACCCAAAATAGTTATATCAATGTATAAGAATAAAAATTAAATATTAAATACCTAAATCTAAGCATTAGAAAAATAAAAAAAATAAAATAAAATAAAATAAAAACAGAAAAAGACAAGCAACAACAGAGCAGAAGAATGTTTACGGACAGAGAGGTCACAGGAAAGTTATTCTCCAGGCCACCCAAAATGGAAGACATGTAAATTTAAAACAACACTGGAATGCCATTTCTCTCCTGTCACATTAGCAAAAATTCCAAAAACTTGACAACATAATCTGTTATTTAGGTAAAAAGAAAATGTATACTTTTACACAATCCTGGTGGGAGTACAAATTGCTATATTATTAAGGAAGGCGTTTGGCAGTGTATGCTAAAACAAAATAAAACAAAACAAAAGCAGAATTCCATTTATGTCTTGTCCCAGGAATACAATATCTTGGAATTTATCTTACAGATAATAAATCTCCCACACACCAGAAAAGCAAGGTTATTCACACTTGAATTCCAAGTATACGTGTTCATTCATTGCAGTGTTTTTCGGCCTAGCAAAAGATTGCAAGCAAGTAGCAAGACACCTAAAAAGAAAAGGTGATCTATTTACATCATTCAAAATTAAAAACATTTGCTCTTTAAAGCTCACTGTCAAAAAAAAAAAATGGAAAGGCGAACTACAGACTGGGAAAAATACTTGAAAACATGGATCTAAGAAAGGATTTGTATCTAGAACAAGAAAAGAACATGTACAACACAACGGTAACTTGGAAGGCAGGGATGTCCATCGGCAATTTACTTCTGAGAAAAAGAATGTGAAATCAGGACGTTAGTAGCGTTTGTTGGCTTGTATGTACTGTGATATTACAAGGAAGGGATGAACTCAGGCAAAATACCCTTGGTTTGGGAGTAGAAATAAAATATCCTATAAAACAGGTGCCTTTAGGTTCTGGGAAAAAAGAAGATCGAACTTATACCCCCACAAAAAGCAAAAAAATGGAAAAGAAGGTGGTTCACAAAAATGTCTCAGTTAAAAGAGATTTGTAGCAAAGTAGCTTAATGAGATACCTTTCCCAGGTATGGCAGGTACTCAGACTCCCAAAGACAGTCTCTGCTGTCAATAAACAGAGCGAGCGGGCATGATGGCATGAACAAAACTAACGGAGTGGGCCCCAGATACAGTGTTGGTGTTGTGTGTTGTGTTTGTGGGCAATGTAACTGATAGAGGCAAACAAATCAGAAGAATAAAAAGATTTTGAGGACATTTCCTTGAAACCACGAGGCTGATTTTCAAGTCCTGCAGTGATTGTGTTAGCCTCAGGAGCAAGCCCAAGCCAAGGCCACACACTCAGGGATGGTCCAAGAAAGCCGCGCTGAGCCCACGAAAGGCCCAGTGCCTGGTCCCCTGTCGAGAGTGGCTGTGGAGGGAACTGCCCAAGCAGGACCCTTAGGTATCGGGGTCTCATCAAGAAACAGCCCGCTTTCGGAGAGGGCTCGTCACACCACCCTCCTGGCAAACACGCCCTTCGCCTCCTCAGTAACGGCTTCTCTTTTGCAAACTGGAAATTTTCCTGTCACCACCTGACCTTTGTATGGTAGACGGGGGTGCGTCGGGAAGATAATTGTTCTTTTAGGTCACCAAGCAAAGTAACCACATCTAGCACTATGGGGAGGAATGCACGTCACCTGAAGATGCTTGGTTTGGGCCTGAACAGAGTGACTACGTACGACTCCAGCCATCTCCGTCGGGTAAAAGTGATTATATTCTACATATGAGAAGAAAATTTGAAACTGACTTTTACTGGCAATAAATGAGGCTCTGACAGATCCTTGTACGATACCCATTTTCTCTTCCACATACACCCTTCACTTGTAATGGCCCCCGCTCTGCTCCTTCTGTAGACCAGATGGAGAAAAGCACATTGACTTTGGAATGTTACTTGAACAAGAAATAGGCCTGTGTGCTCCCGCAGAGTCTCGTACTTGGGCTGATTTCTTTTCGGGTGCTTAACTACAATAACCGGTGAATTTTTTATCCACGATGTAATGTGTACCCTTAGTTTTTTGATACTAACTCTGGCATAATGCACCATGGTAGGCAATCACATTACACGGTTACATACTGCTCTCCCAGCTCAGAACACCCAGGTTGCTGGATATTTCTGACTGTCGTAAACACTGCTGCAGTAAGGGTCTTCATTCACGGCTACTTCTGAACCTATGAGAATATATATATATTTTTTTTTTTGGTGGGGATGGTTAAATATACAAAATCACTTTTGTTGGGCCATATGTATTTAATTTAATTTTTCATATATATGATGAATTTTTTCAGGGGGTTTCTTCTTTTAATGTTTTATTTTTAATTGTTACAGGCACATAATAGTTGTATGTCTTTATAGGGTACATGTGATGTTTTGAACAGTCATACATTGTGAATTGATCAAATCAGGGGGAATTGAGGTATATCCATCACCTCAGGCATTTATCATTTCTTTGTGGTAGGAACATTCCGATTCCACTCTTTTAGTTATCTTAAAATATGCCCTAACTTATTGTTGATTATAGTCACTTGTTGTGCTATTAAATATTGTTAACTCTATCTAACTATATTTTTGCACGTTAACCATTCTCACTTTACCCCACCTCCCCGTTACCCTTCCCAGTCTCTGATAACCATCATTCTACTCTTTGTCTCCATGATATCAATTGTTTTTAAAATTTAGCTCCCACAGGTGGATGAGAACATGTGAGATTTGTCTTTCTGTGCTTTCTGTTTCACTTAACATATTAATACTATTCCAAAGTGCCATCCATGTTGTTGCAAATGGCAGGATTTCATTCTTTTTTGTGCCTATGTATTATTCCATTGTATATATGTGCCACAATTTCTTTATCCATTCATCTGTTAGTGAACACTGAGGATGATTCCATATATTGACTACTGTTAATAGTGCTGCAATAAACATGGGAGTGCAGATATCTATTCAATATACTGAATTCCCCTCCTTTAGATATATATCTAGCAATGGGATTGCTGGGTCATTTGACGTTTCTATCTTTAGCTTTTTTGAAGAACCTCCATATTGTTTTCTATAACAGTTGCACTACTTTACATTCCCAACAGTGTATAAATATTCCACTTTCTCCGCATCCTTGCCAGCATTCATTATTGTCTGTCTTTTTAATAAAAGCCATTTTAACTGGGTTGAGATAACATATCATTGTAGTTTTGATTTGCATTTCTCTGGTACTAATGATGTTGAGCATTTTTTCATATTACCTGTTGTCTATTTGTATGTCTTCTTTTGAGAAATATCTATTCAGATCCTTTGGCCATTTTTAAAAATCAGATTATTTGATTTCTTTCTATTAAGTTGTTGGAGTCCTTATGTATTCTAGTTTTTAATCTCTTTTCAGAACAGTAGTTTGCAAATATTTTCTCTCATTCTGTGCGTTGTCTTTTCTCTTTGTGCTTGTTTCGTTTGCTGTGAAGAAGCTTTTTAGCTTGATGTGATCCCATTTGTCCAATTTGGCTTTGGTTGCCTGTGCTTTAGGGGTGTTATTCAAGAAGTCATTGTCCAGACCAGTGTTCTGAAGCATTTTCCCCAGTGTTTTCTTTTAGTAGTTTCATAGTTTCAAATTTACATTTAAGACTTTAATCCATTTTGATTTGATTTTTGTATATGGTGAGACATAAGGGTCTAGTTTCATTCTTGCATGTGGATATCCAGTTTTGCCAGCACCATTTATTGAAGAGATTGGCCTTTACCCACTGTATGTTCTTGGCAACTTTGTTAAAGATAAGTTCACTATAGATGTGTGGATTTATTTCTGGGTTCTCTATTCTGTTCCATTGGTTGATGTGTCTGTTTTTATGCCAGTACTATACTGTTTTGGTTACTACAGCTCTGTAGTATAATTTTGAAGTCAGGTAATGTGATTCCTCCAGTTTTGTTCCTTTTGATCAGGATGGCTTTGGCTATTCTCGGTGTTTTGTGGTTCTCTATAAATTTTAGGATTATTTTTTCTATTTCTGTGGACAATGTCATTGGTATTTTGATGGGGATCGCATTGAATCTATATATTATTTTGGGTAATATGGACATTTTAATTATATTTATTGTAATTAATGAACATGGAATAGCTTTCCATTTTTTTGTGTCCTCTTCAACTTCTTTCATTAATGTTTTATGGTTTTCCTTATAAAGATCTTTCATTTCTTTGGTTAAGTTTGTTCCTAGGTATTTTATTTTATTTGTAGCCATTGGGATTATTTTCTTCGTTTCATTTTCAGATTGCTTACTGTTGACATATAGAAATGCTACTGATTTTTATATGTTGATTTTATATCCTGCAACTTTATTGAATTTTCATCAGTTTTAACACTTTTTGGGTGGAGTCTTTAGGTTTCTCTAGATTTAAGATCATATTGTCTACAAACAAGGATAATTTGACTTCTTCCTTTCCAATTTGGATGCCCTTTATTTCATTTTCTTGTTTGATTGCTCTAGCTAGAACTTCTGGTACTGTGCTAAATAACAGTGGTGAAAGTGGGCAACCTTGTCTTGTTCCAGATCTTAAAGGGAAAACTTTTAGGACTCCCCCATTCAATATAATACTAGCTGCAAGTCTGTAATATACGGCTTTTATTGTGTTGAGGTAAGTTCCTCCTATACCCTGTTTCCGAGAGTTTTTATCATGAAAGCATGTTGAATTTTATCAAATGAAGTTTCAGCATCAATTTAAATGATCATATGGCTTTTGTCCCTTGCTTCATTGATATGATGTGTCACACTGATTGATTTGTGTATGTTGAACCATCCTTGCATCCCTGGGATGAGTTATACCCAGTTGTGATGAATAATCTTTTTAATGTGCTGTTGAATTCAGTTTGCTAATATTTTGTGGAGTCTTTTTGCATCTGTGTTCATCAGATATATTGGCTTATAATTTTCTTTTTTTAATTGTTGTGTCTTTGTCTGGTTTTGGTATCAGAGTGATACAGGCCTCATAGAAGGTGTTTGGGGATATCCCCTCCTCCTCAATTTCTTGGAATAGTTTAAGTAGGATTGGCATTAGTTCTTCTTTGAATGCTAGAGAATTCAGCAGTGAAGCCATTAGGTCTTGGCCTTTTCTGTGATGGGAGACTTTTATTCCTGCTTCTATCATATTACTTGTTATTGGTTTATTCAGGTTTTGGATTTCTTGCTAGTTCAATCTTCGAAGATTGTATATTTCCAGGTGTTTACTACCCATTTCTTCTAGGTTTTACGGTTTATTATAAACTATTCAAAGTTGTTCATAGTAGTCTCTAATGATCCTTTGGATTTCTTCAGTATCAATTGTAATGTCTCCTTTTTCATCTATGCTTTTATTTAGTTGGGTCTTCTCTCTTTTTTTCTTAGTCTGTCTAAAAGTGTGTCTATTTTGTTTATGTTTTCAAAAAACAATTTTCATTTCATTGATCTTTTGTTTGTTGGTTTCAATTTCATTTACTTCTACTCTGATCTTCATTGTGTCTTCTACTAATTTTGGGTTTGGTTTGTTCTTCTTTTTTCTAGTTCTTTGTGATGCATCATCAAGTTGCTTATTTGAAGCTTTTCTACTTTTTTGATGTTGGCAGTAATTGCTGTAAACTTTCCACTTATTACTGTTTTTGCCGTACCCCATAGGTTTTGATATGTTGTGCTTTCATTTTCATTTGTTTTGAGAATTTTAATTTCCTTCTTAATCTCTTCATTGACTCACTGGTCATAAAGGAGCATATTGTTTAATTTCCATGTGTTTTTATATATCCTAATGTTCCTTTTGTTATT
>CAUYRT010025329.1:0-10592 GCA_963574885.1 Lepilemur ruficaudatus | reverse complement strand
TGGACTACTTTGACAGAGTAGGTTTTTGAATGTAACAAGATAAGTCAACTTGAGTGGTAATATATTTTGGGAAATCAGCTCACTACAAATTGTGACTGTAAACATTGTACTGTATATGCTTTGTAGTTTTCCCCCAATAATAAATAAATTAATAAATAAATAAAAAGAAAGATTAATAAAAACAAGTAAGATAATTATTTACCTATTAATAATTATTCCAGTTCAGGGTCTCAGGTGGCCGAAGCCCATCCTTGCAGCTCAGGGTGCAAAGCAGGGGCCCACCCTGGACGGGACACATCCCACCGCAGGGTGCACTCACACACACACCACCCTCACTCAGGCTGGGACCGTGTAGACACGCCAGGTCACCTAATGTGCACATCTTTGGGATGTAGGAGGAAACCAGAGGACCTGGAGGAAAACCTGAGCAGATGTGGGGAGAACATGCAAACTCCATGCAGACAATGGCCGGGGCTGGGAATAATTTTTTTCTTTTTGGTTAATAAAAGGAAATAACATTGAATGAAATAACATTATTCGAGGACCTGCTGTGTCGTGTTTTGCACTGCCAAAAGACAGGCTTTTCAGATGTCTCCGTAGATCACCCTGACAGCAAGACATGGGGGACGGAAGCTAGACTCAGATGTGAGCCTCTCCTGGGGTCAGTTCATGGCCTGACTCTATCTAACAACCCTGGCATGTACAGCCTATCACTAAATGTCAAAGCCTCAGTTTCCACAGCTATGAAACGCAGAGTAGTGACCTCGTTGAAGGACAAAGAGGTGGCCACCAAAGAGGTGGCAAAGTAAGGACCTGGAGCCAAGCTGTCTGCGCTGGCCCGATTACTTCCTGGCTGTGCGGCTGCAGGCGAGTTATATAACTTGTTAGCTGAGCTTGCCAAGTAGCCTGGGCTGGTGTCTGGTGCTGCACCCCCAGGCCTGGGGTTGCAGGCTGACCCTGTGCTCTGCACGGGCTGCAGGTCCCCGTGGACACCCATCCTCTTTAGTGCATGGCTCACCTTAGACCCTGGAACCCATACACTGAAGGCTTAAAGAGGAGAGACCTGGAACTCCTCCCCGTATCTGAGTGGGGACTCAACAGAAGTCTTACGAGATGCTCAGCAAGGTTTTCACGGTTGGGGGGGACAAGGTCAAATTAGATGGGACAAGAGTAGCTAGAAGGGAGCCAAGGTGTACAAAACACAGTGGTGGGCCCCCCTCGGTTCAGGAAAGAGCTGGAGTTAACGTCAGATAGCCCTGGATGCTGCCCCTTGCTCTCTGGGTGCCCTTAGGTAACTTTCTGGACCTCTCTGGGCCTCTGTTTTGCCATCAGTAAAACAGGGATGGTCACTGCTCACAGAACTGCAGGTGGACTTCACGCGATGGCAATGGCAAGAGCCTGGCAGAGCCCTGCTTGGTAAGTGCCCTCCATAAGGCAATTACTCTGCCACCCTCCCCAAACCTTACCTTCAAAGAGCTGCCCTCAGGAATGGACAATTTCAGGGTCACTTGATTCCCACCCTCCCCATGCTGGGCAGTGAGGCCACCTCCGGCTGCTCCCCCCTCCTCCCTCCCGCCTTGCTCTCCTGCACTTGAAATGAGAGGTGCCCCTTGTCACAGCCCTCAGGCTTGCTCCGTGTCTCCACCCTGAGAGGGCTTCTCTGGCCAGGTGTGTGGTCTGTCCAGTGCAGAGGGCTGGGCCAGCGCTCTGTGACCATACTTGGGCTGTGGCAACATGCAGAGGTGCCACAAGAAATCAGATGGACAATGGGCTTCCACACAAGCACGGCCAGGACTGGGAGCCCTGGTCAGACGGACAGAGCTGGGCCCAGCTGCTAGAGGAGCCCTGCGTGGCCTGACACAGGCAATGCCTCCATGGCTCCCAGCCCGTCTATCCACAGCAGCACTCCAGAAGCTTCTGGCCTGCACAGGCCTTCCAAGTGCCCACCCACCTGGTCACCAAGAGCCTGTGTGGGCCTGATTTAGGGAATATGGACAGTGTGGGCCTCACTGCAGACCCTGGGGACCAGACCCTCCTCCAGGCCCAGTCTTGCTGGACTGTGGGGAGCCCAGGCAGGTAAGCCCCAGGCTGCGCCAGCAGCAGAACTGTCAGGAGCCCTAGGCCTGAGCAGGGCAGCCCTCTGGGGGCTTGGGGTAACCACCATGAGGTCAGGAATGTGGATCTGAAAGAGGGACGGGCAGTCTGAAGGGTGGGGGCCAGGCCTGGCATCACCTCCAGCTCTACGACTTCTGGACTCTCGGATCTGAGACACGCCACTCAACCGCTCTGTGCTCAGTTGCCCTCAGCAAACTGGGGAAATAAACAGTAGCACCTACTCATGTAGTCACTGGGAGGATAAAGCAGTGAAAATAGGAAAGGTTCTTAGGCTAGCAACTGGCCCACAGGGCACCCACTCAATATCAGTCCTCATTAACATTAAGTCACAGGAGAACTATTGTAAGTTTCGGTTCTCCCCATGGCCCCAAGGTGATGACACAAGGAGGGACGCTTTACCACCTTCTAGAACCAGTCAGTGTTGCCCAGACCACACTGTCAACCACACCCACCAGCACTCCTGGCACCCAGAGACCAGCAAAGGAAGTGCAGTGTGCCTTACCCAGAAACGGTCGGGGGGACCCATGGGCAGCATTTCTCCCTGTCCTGGGCGTTCCTGCCTGGCAGGTGCCCTGACACAGCTCTCTGAGCCACAGTCCCAGAGGGCCACTGTCAAGGGCAAAGCAGTGGCCTCCTGCCCATTGGGAGGGTCCCTGTGCCCGGCTCACCTGGACCCTGCGTGGACACCACATCAGTGGCACCTGGTTGCAGCTGGGCTGAATGAGGCTGCATGAGGTACCCAGATTGCCCTGAAAAGCAATGTGGCCATGAGGAAGCAAGACGGCCTGGACGCTGCCCCAGAGGCGTCAGGACCTCACTCCCCACAGCTCTGTCCCCGGGAAGACAAAGCTCCAGGCTCCCCCTGGGGAGGGGCCCTGGGGCCCGGTGTGCTGAGGGGTGGTCACTGAGGGTCACAGGAAGGTTTGTAATCTGGCACAAAACAGTATTTTTGGTGTAGGGGGAGGAGAAGCCAGGGGCAGATCTAGAGGAAAAGTCCAAAGTTTGGAGGGACATGTGGTGGCCCAGCAGAGGTCCTGGAGGGGACCGTGGGCATGGGCCCTGGCAGGAACTCAGGGCGGGGTAAGGAGGCTGCATTAGGGGCACACGAGGGGAAGGCGGATGGAAGGACTGTGCCCTGCTTAGGGGGCCAGGTGCCCAAGACCAGGGCAGAGAGAAGAGGATGGCAGAGTCCAGGCGGGAAGCGGCCCTGTAGCCTGGGCAGCAGCAGGGCCCCAGGGCTCTGCAGTCGGTAGTCTTCCTGAGCCCTGGAGGGGCTGGGGGAGGGGTCGCACCCTACAAGCTGGAACAAGCCGCTGGCAGGTGACTGCCTCCCACTGGAGGGCATGCTTTGGCTTCTCTGTGCCACACACTCAGGAGAGAGGCAGGCCTGGCCGCCCCGCTGCCCTCTGGAGCAGCAGAGGAGCTGGAGGCTCCCAGCAGGAAGCGGGACCACGGTCAGAGCCCAGCCCGGGAAGGAGGAGGGCAAAGCCAGGCTGGACGTCTGGAGTTCTCGCCCCCTCACCACCAGCCCCGCAGGGGCCTCTCCCTCCCTGTCGTGGGGCCCCATGGCTGCTACCTGGCTTGTTCCCTGTCCCCAAGGAGGCCACGGGACTTCCTGGGCAAGAAGGGTTCCTCGGGGTGAATTGCTGTTGTCTGGGTCCCAGGGCTTAAACTCCTGCACAGGAACCTGTGAGGGCCCCTGTGTCTCCATCTCCACCCCTCTTCCCTGCAGCCCTTGTCACCCCATCTCAGCCGGTGACGAGGCACACTTGGTGAGCACTTTCCTCATTCTATGTGAATGGCTTGCTGCCAGGCCAAGCAGGTGCCACTGTCCTTTCCAGAGAGCTTCCATGGGGGCAAGGATATGGCTCAGGACTGATTGTTTCTATTTTTTCCCTGACCTCTGCAAGACTGTGACTCAGTTTGTTGGACTCAGGCACCCACAGGCAGGTGGTTAGAAACCCAAGCCACTGCCCAAGCTGACTGTGACTTCTGTGAGAACCAGGGACTGGCCAGTGTCACCAACTGCCACTGTCCAGAATCCTGGATGCTTCCAAAGGGGGAACCCCAGGTGCTGGACAGGCCTGGGGCTGGGGGCATAGGAGCCCTCATACTTGTTGCCCACTAGTCAGGGCTGAGCCTCTGGTTTTCCCTCAGCACCAAGTCGTCACGTCCAGCACCCACAGAGCCATGCTGCCTCCAGGGCTGGGCTCTGTAATGTGACCCGGCTGCTCCACCCCCCCCCCCCCGCCAGCTCCTCCCCACTGGGCCCTTCTCACCTCCGACCCTTGCATCTCGCACACTCCGCACACTTCTGGGCGCCCAGAGCAACAAACAATCACTGTGGGACACACATTTGCAGGAGGCGGTGGTGGAGGTAGTTCCAGCTGCCAGGAGAAAAACAGCTGTCTGCCTCCTGTCTGTCAGACTCTGGGCAGCAGGGACGTGGGTCTATGGCTGCAGCACCTGGCACGGGGCTGGCTCCTCAGCAGACACTTGCCACTGAATGCAAGTGCCAGTGAGGGGCACCCACCACAGGGGAGCGTCCTCCACGGGAGAAAGGCGCACACTCCGCCAGGTCTGCGCATACCACTCTTCTCCTCAACGCCAACAACTCTGGCCTGTGCCCTTGCTGCCTCCTCAGCCACCATGTTGGGGGAAGCCTGTCCTGGAGGCTGAGTGGCGGTCCCTGCACACGCCCACAGCTCTGCCCTTGCGGCTGCAGCCTCCCCAGGCCCATGCTGCCCAGCACAGAGCCAGTGTGGGCAGCCAGGCTGTTTCCACCCAGCCCAGGCCAGGGCCTCCTGCCTCAGCCACCCACCATGGCCACTCACGGCCCCTGGGGGTCCCCAGCCCAGGCGAGCCACAGCCGGCTCCCGCCCTTGGTCCCTGTGCTCACTGGGGTTGGGTGTCCCTCCCACTACCTCAGCCCTGCAGTCCCTCGAGGCTGAGCCCAGCCAGTGCTCAGCCCTATCGGGAGACGGGGATTAGACACATCTCACAGAGTCGACCCTCCATGCAGAGCCTGCGCTGGGACCAGGGCCCCCAAACTGGAGGCTCCTTCTCCAGAGCTCACCTGAGTCCTCACATCCCACCATGGCCCTTTGGGGATGACACTAGAGCACCACACATCTCAGCAGAGACCCCAGCAGCTGCTGAACCTGGGGCCCCAGGCTGCACATTCGGTGACAGAGGCTCATGACAGGTAGTGCTGGGAGCGGAAGGGCCTTGTGTGGGCAACATCACTGTGAGTCCCGCACGGCCCCCAGGCCCCACCCTGCCCCTCTGTGACTCTGTCCTTTACCCAGGAAGGTGGGAGCTCAGGGGCACAGGCTTCAAGGAGCCTCCTGGTGAAGGGCAGCATCCCCCTCAGGTGACAATGTCAGGGCCAGAACTACGACTTACCTTTACTGGCCTCAGCACAGGTCGGGGCTTCTTCTAGAATGTTCAAAAGAGATAAATGTGGGATGGGTGGGGGTGGGGTGGGCTCTGCCTGGGCCCTGCATACAGACGGGACCCTGGTCTGGAGCAGTAGGACAGGCGCTGGCCTTCGGGTGTAAGTCGCGGGGCCCGAGCCTGTGGTGCTGCAGCCAGCAGGCTCCGCCTTACCCCCGGGGAGTCCCTGCACCCCTGCCCTGGGGTCCTCAGGTACCAGCCAGGCTATGGCCGGGCTGGAGCCCTGGAGAGACCCAGCCCTGAACGTCCCCCTCATCAGCCCAGAGCCTACATGGGGAGGAGGGCACAGGGCCCACTGCCCTTCCGCTGGGAGAACTTCTCTGTCCCTGACCTCCCAGCCCTCAGGGACTGTCCCTCTCCTGGTCCCTGCAACTTTCTCTCCTTGCTGCTCCCCGCGCAGAGGTTGGACCTGCTTGGTCTCTGTGGCTGTGCCCCGTCCCTCCCTCCCTGTGCTCTGTCCCCTGTCTTCTCCAGCTCTTCAGGTGGGTCCTGTCCACCCCAGCTCCCAGTGCCTCTGCCTCCCCTGCCAACCCCAGGCGAGTGTCTGCCTTTTTGCTCAGACTGCTTCATGCGGGGCACGGGCCACACCCTATGATGGTGGACGTTTCACCCTGCGGCCCGGACCAGAGGCAGGACTGTGAACCCCTGCAGGTGACAATGGCGGGGGCTTCACTTCTGTCCCTCCCCAGCCCCTCATGGGGCCCAGGAGGAGCTGGCACTTAGTAAGGATGGAGGCAGGCGTGGGGAAGGCACTAGAAATGAGCAGAGATCCACACTGGGTTTTAAGGCACAGCCAGACCAGAGGTTACTGTCCCTTCCTGGTCAGCCCTGTCCTGCATTCGGAGCCATCAGTGCTTCATGTGGACCCGCCCCTCCTCCCTCAACATGGAGCCCTCTCCTGGCCTGTTCACCTGGGGCTTCCAGAACATGGGCTTGTGTGAGGCAGCCCTGTTCCAGGGACTGGGGTCACTTCTCTCAGGACCAGGGCAGGTCTTGGCCCCATGTCCAGGGCATCCCAGGCCACGATCTGTGGCAAGCCGGGGCTGAGGCCCGGTGGAAGCCCAGACTCTCTATGGCCTCCTAATGTAGGGACAGAAACTGCCCTTCCCTGGCTCATGTGATGACCTCGGAGCCGAAGGGACCCAAAGGCAGGGTCGTGGGGCTGTCACATGTTCGTGTTCCTCAGAGGCTGCCCCTGTTGGGGGGGCCCCAGGGCTGGGTGGGCAGGGAGCACTTACCTTCCTGCGGCACAGATAGTAGAGCCCACATAGCAGCAGTGGCAACAGCAGAATCGGTATAAGCCAGTACCAGTATCGGAAAATGTTCTGGGAGAGGGGGGCTTCCTTGACAGTCCAGTGGATAAAGCTAATGTCAGCAGCTGGGGAGGCCTGGGTGGCCTCTTCCCCACCAACTGCCCACCCATCTGCCCCCGCTCCCTTAGCCTCAGACAGCCCCACCTCAAGGGGCCGCAGTGGGGCAGGAGCTGGGGCTGATCCCCAGAGAACTGCAGGCCCCACCTCTGCCCAGGTCCAGGACACTCCCTGGTCTGACAAAGCCACCCTCACTGCACACCTCGGCTGACAGCACAGGGCTGAGGTGAGGACTGCAGGACCTACAGTGCGCAGACAGGTGAGGCGCGGGTGCTGGGGCCCAGGGGAGGTGCAGGCCAAGAGCAGGGCAGATGACCCCATGTGTCTCCCCAAAGCCTCTCTCCCCCACAGCCCAGCAGTGCCACCTTGGGCACACAGACTCAGGCTCTGAGCCTCAGTGTCCACACCTGTACAAAGGAAAGGAGCGTCCCCCCTGGTGGGCAGGTGTGAGGTGTAGAGAGGCCAGAGAGTCCTAACTCGGGGCCAGGTCCCTGTGGGGGAACTGCGACGGGAACTACTGTCCTGGGTGTTCTTCCCAATAAAGGGAGCGTGGGCTGCACCCCTTGGAACACAGGCTGCCCAGTCCTCCTGAGTCCGAGGGGCGAGGGGAGATGGCCTGTGCCAGCACAGGCTGCTGAAGGAGAGGCCCCTCAAGGCTGAGGGTGGGGCCGCTGGCTGGGCTGGAGCCCCAGGGCTGCTCCCCAGGTCCTGCCTACACGTGCCTGGTGCCGTCGGGCTACCAGCGGCTGGATTCCCGATGGCCCACGTGGGCTCCGACTGCTGATCCGTGAGTGGATGTGCAGGGACCAGCGAAGGCAGACCCAGAGGGAGGACTGTCAGCTCTGCTGGGTCCTCACCAGCTGGGACTGGGCACAGGGCGGTGCAAGTAGGCTCAGGCCTCCCTCCCAGTCCCCGGCACGTCCTCCTGTTATGCTGCCCTGAGCCAGGTGCCCAACTCACATGCAGCTCTGACAAGCAGGCACCTGGGAGCAGCACCTTCGTCCCCAGGAGTCCCTTCCTAGCCCACACACCTGACAGCTTCCCCTCCAAGGCAGGGGACACACACACTGCAGGGGTCAGAGAGTGAGCAGAGAGATGGCTCAGGAGCCCAAGAAAGCAGGAGAGGCAGAAAGGAGCTGGGGCCCTGCACAGCGACAGCAGGTGGCCACCAAGTGTTCACTAGGCAGGTTTGGGGGCCCGGGGGTCATGAGTGGGCTTACAGCCAGGTTGGCAGTCGGGGCACCAACTCAGTCACACACACCCTGACTGCAGCCGGTGGAATCCTTCCAATGCCCTGTGCCTGGGACGCCCCCATGAAGGCCCAGGTGCCCTAGAGGTCCTGGACTCTGGCTCCTAGCAGCCAGCCTCCCAGCACCGCTCCTGCTCCAGGTGGAAGCCAGGATGGAGCTGCTCCGGGGACCTGTGTGCTAAAGCTACTCTCTGAGAACACCTGGAAACCATCTGTCGTTTTAGCCTCCCCAGAATGATTTCCTTCCAGTGCAACATCTCTAGACATTCCCTGTAGGTGGCTAGCCCACTGCATTACTCACACAGTTGGTGGTGGTGAAGCTGGCCTTCTCATGCGAGTAGAATTGGTTGCCATTGTCCAGGCTGACTTCAACAGAGACCTTTCTGATGCGCAGAAAGGGCAGACAGTGAAAACCAGCCCAGATAGACGCAGTTCTTGCCCTTGGCTCAAACCATCACCCACAGCTCTCCTCATGGTAATGATACTGAACATCCAGCATTCGGGCCCCCAGAGAGTCACGGTCCCCAAGCACTGTGAGGTCAACCTCAGCACTGAAGGCCAAGGGTGTATGGGTCAGGAAGGGAGAGGCCCTGCATGGGGTCTGATGCCATTGTGAACAGGGTCTATGTGACCAGGGAGGGCTGCTTGGTGTCACTATCCCAACCCTTCTGTATTTATACTGTGTGCTGGCTTAGATCAAAAAGTGACTTGGAGCAAAGTTACCATTCTTCCAGCATATCGTATCCTGCATCCTGCCTTCCTCAGTGGCCTCCGGGCCACCACATATCCCTGAACACCTTGGGGGCCACCAACAAGGACAGGTGAGGAGGGTGCCATTAACCCACCCACAGAGAGACACGTGCTGCCCCAGCAGAGGGGTCATCCCACATTCTGTACACGTCATGGTGGCAAATGCTGGCCACATGATCCCCTGCCCACTAGGTCCCCTACCAGGGGCACTCACTGTCCATCATTTTTTATCTTTGGCCCAGGGCAGGTGATGGAAGTCTCGTCCATTCTGATTGGTTTTTCATCTAAAAGGAAATGACATGAGAAGGATGTCAATGCACACGTCCATCCGCTGTGCCCCTCCCCCACCTGCCCTCGGCAGGCAGAGCTGACACTTGGGGCTGTCACAGGCTTCTCCTCTCTGCCATCCTCTGTGCAGAGACCCCTGCTGAGCACCCAGGATGCCCCAGGTCCTGTGCAGAGCTGTGGGACTTGACAGGAGTGAGGCAGGCAGAGTCCCTGCTCTCAAGGGACTTACTTTTTAGGGACTGCAAGGGAGACAGACAAGAAAATAAAAAACAGTGAGCAAAACACACGGCAGAGAGTGCCCAGTGCTGAGCCTGCGCAGCGGGAGAGGGAACGGAGGGGCAGGGGCAGGTGCTTCAAGGTGAGCTCTTCCATGTTTTAGAGACACAATTTCTGTTTTAGAGAAACTGAAATATTTACACACGAAATGATATGATGTCAGGGATTTGCTTCAAAATACTCTGTGGTGAGGGTACCAGGGAAACCAGATGGTGTGGGCTGATGATGACTGAAAGAAGGTGACGGGCACTTCGAGTTCATTACAGAATTCTTACTCCTTTCTATACTGTTCAAAATTTCCATGAAAAATAA
The DNA here is from genome assembly GCA_963574885.1 of Lepilemur ruficaudatus. Classification (NCBI taxonomy): domain Eukaryota; kingdom Metazoa; phylum Chordata; class Mammalia; order Primates; family Lepilemuridae; genus Lepilemur; species Lepilemur ruficaudatus. The sequence continues at coordinate 776 of CAUYRT010025329.1, read as the reverse complement.
ATTCTCTCTGAGGAGGTGACTTTTTTTTTTTTTTTTTTTTTTTTTGAGACAGAGTCTCACTCTGTTGCCCTGGCTAGAGTGCCATGGCATCAGCCTAGCTCACAGCAACCTCAAACTCCTGGGCTCAAGAAATCCTTCTGCCTCAGCCTCCCAAGTGGCTGGGACTATAGGCATGCGCCACCATGCCCGGCTAATTTTTTCTATATATTTTTAGTTGGCCAATTAATTTCTTTCTATTTGTAGTAGAGACGGGGTCTCGCTCTTGCTCAGGCTGGTTTCGAACTCCTGACCTTGAGCGATCTGCCTTCCTCGGCCTCCCAGAGTGCTAGGATTACAGGCGTGAGCCACCGCGACCGGCCTTTTTTTTCTTTTTTTCTTTTTTCTTTTTTCTTTTTTTATTTCAGCATATTATGGGGGTACAAATGTTAAGGTTACATATATTGCCCTTGCCCCCCTCCCACCTCGAGTCAGAGCTTCAAGCATGACCATCCCACAGATGGTGCACATCGCACTCATTATGTATGTATATACCCTTTCCCTCCTCCACCCTCCCATCTGCCTGACACCTGATAAATGTTATTCCTATATGGCCGTTTATTTGTTGATCAGTGAAACCAATTTGCTAGTGAGTACATGTGGTGCTTGTTTATCCATTCTTGGGATACTTCGCTTAGTGGAATGGGTTTCAGCTCCATCCAGGAAAATACAAGAGGTGCTATATCACCATTGCTTCTTATAGCTGAATAGTACTCCATGGTATACATATACCACATTTT
>CAUYRT010025327.1:0-85804 GCA_963574885.1 Lepilemur ruficaudatus | reverse complement strand
CTCCTGCCTCAGCCTCCGGAGTAGCTCAGACTATAGGCACGTTCTAGGAGGCCTGGATAATTTTTTCTATTCTTTGTAGAGACTGGGATCTAGGCTCTTGCTCAGGCTGGTCTCCAACTCCGGAGCTCAAGTGATCCTCCCTCCTTGCCCTCCCAGGGTGCTAGGATTACAGGCGTGAGCCACCGCGCCCCTGCAACAACAACCATGCAGCGGTTTCCAGCATTTCTGGCACCAGGAATCGGTTTCATGGAAGACAATTTTTCCACGGATCGGGGAGGGAAGGAGGCGGAGCTCAGGTAGTGGAGCCATCCATGGGGAGCGCCTGTGTGGATGAAGCTAGCACAGCCGGCACTCACCTCCCACTGTCCGCCCCGACCTGGGTCCTGCTGTGCTCGTCCAGCCCGTGCCACCCCACCTGCCCCCATCCTAAGTTGCATGGAAGACAAAGACAAGGTTAACAAGGTTAAGGCTGGCGAGGGAGGCGGGGAGCTCTGCAGCCTGGTCCCTAACAGGTCCCGGCCCTTATGGTCGGTGGCCCCGGGGCTGGGGACCACAGAAATGAAAAAATGCCTCATTCCGTTCTTAATGACTTAGAAAATTAAACATAAAATTTAAATTAAAAATCTTTTTCTCAAATCAATTTTTAACCTTAAGATCATTCCAAATAATATCCCAAGAAAGCTTTCTTGAAACTTGATAAACTGGACAAGATGGTCGTAACTTTCAGTGGAAATAATAAACAGCCAAACATTTCCAAGAAAATAATTTAAAAAGCAAATAATGTGGGAAAACTTTCGCCATTAGGTAACAAAACACATTATGAAGCAACTATAAGTTAAGCAGTGTAGGGTAGATTCAGAATCATCAAAGTGATTAATGGGAAAAAAGTGATTAATGGAAAGAATAGATACCCACCAAAACAAAATCATTTACAAATAAGTATTTGGCGTATGATAAATATGGCCTTTCAAATTCACGGGGAAATGACTTTTTAAACAAATGATTCTGGCATTTTGATCTGTTAAATATATTTTGAAAGAAAAAAGAAAAATGAGAAAATACATACATCATGTCATACACCAAGCACTCCAACTGTAAAATTATATGTACATCAAACTAAAATTATAGAACTAAAGGAAAGTTTGGATAAATATTTACATAATATTGGAGTAGGGAAGACCTTTCTAGACATAAACCAAATCTATTGACATAGAAGATGATAAATAAATATATTCCTCCAAAACAAACAAAACTAATAATATATACAAAACTAGGAAAGACATAAACACAGGGAAAATGTTCATTGTCACAGTCACTCAAATCATGCCAATAAAAAAATGGTACCATTTACTATCAAATTAGAAAAAGTATAAAAATTTTAAAAATATTGGTAAGGAGATTGGGAATTAGGAAATCTTGGTCACTTCTTTCTAGAGTATAAATTTTCATGGCATTTCTGAGACACAAGCTTGGCAAATTTTTTTCAAAAATCTTAAAACTTTACAAACTCTTTTATCAGTAAATTTTTGGTAGGATTATAGCCTAAAGAAGTTATCTACACTATATAAAAGTTTTAACAACAGAATTTGTTTCTCTGAAATAAAAAGAGAAAAAACACTGAAAAGAAAGGAAATTGACCAAAGAAATTACAGCACATTTTTAAATGAAATATTATCATAAAATATATGTGATCATAAAATATATGTGAGTAGAAATAGTATGGTCAAAAGAAAGTGTTCACAATATATCTCTAAGTTAAAAACAAATGTGAATGTTTTGTAAAAAAAAAAAGTTATAACACTTAAAGGACATACTTAAAATCTAGAGAGTTGATTTTTATTATTGAAGTTATTAACAAACAATGAATCATTTTAATACAAGTACCGTTAAAAGATTATAGCTTTTATATTTCACTGAAATCAATCTTTGTTCTTCTGTATGAGACATAGTTTGACAAAACTAAACACACACTTCTTAGTCTCCTTTAATTGAGTGCAATAAATTAGATGAAACTAATCTTTTGGTCCACAGTCCAAAGCTTATTCTAAGAAAACTTTAAGATACGATAGGCTTATCGCCAATGTAATACAGGTAGAGAAAGTTTATCCATCTGGGCAGGATACAGCACCAGATCTGATGGTGTAATAGTTTTAGAATGAGAACTAGTCTTGGATCCCAGCTTAATCTTGAGGATGTAACATAATCTCGAGGAAGTAACATAATCTCTCTAAGCCTTAGTTTCCTCATCTACAAAACAAGGAAAATACTTGCTCTTCTTATAAGAGTATAAGCGTGTCACAAGGATTCAATGAGATTGTATACACGTGTGTTTGTTTAAGCATTTAAAATGCCAAGTTTTAAGTCAACAATAGAATGTTAGCCCTGGAAGTCACCTTAAAGACATTTAATACCATGCCCCAATCAAGAGGACACTATTAATCTTAGGAAGGTATACATACTCAGATGGGGGTCTGAGTTTTGGCACCTATACAAAAGTTATCAGCAAACTCAATTCCAAGGGAATCAGACCCGTTATTAAAAACCTTATACCATTCGACAATTAAAGCATTGTATAAAGATAAATCAAGGACTCATGTTTCTTCTCAAAGAAGCATACAATGTAAAAGGAATAATAAACCCTAGTGATTTAAATCCCTATAAAATTAATGCATTGTATATGAAGAATTAGCATAAAACATACTGACATTTATAGAATTGTTTCCAAAACACACTGAAGGAATTCCTTGTTAGAGAAAACAGTGGTTTGGAATCGTTTCCTCATGTGAGCCATAAAATATCGTATACTTTGGGACTTTTATTTAGTTGCTTTAAACCACAACTAAGTTCATGTAAATTGGTGCTCAGTTCTCAAATATTTTTAATCTCTCTATTCCCCCAGTGGAACCAGCTACTGAATTCTAAGGCTTACTAGGAAACTTCACTGATATAAACTGGTTTGCCACCAAAGAAAATGTAGAGAAGGTATATATTATGAAGAATAGCTATTTTCTTAAGCTGAGTCTCTTAATTTTGAAATGCGTATCTGAGCTTTTTGTAAAGCTTGCACAAACTTGTAAATCTTTTAACTGGGTCTACAGAATTGATGTTGAGTTTGTGTCAGTTTCATCAGCACGCTATTAGTTGAATTTACGTGTTTACTTAAAACAAACAATTCTTGCTTTCAATTTTCAAGACAGTCACCAAACATAATTGTCTCTTACATCTGAGATGAAAGCACTCACCATTTTTTCAAGTTGTTCTATAGGAATTGTTATTTTTACTGTGTTAAAATACATATAAAATAAAATCTATCATTTTTATTTTAATATGTATAATTCAGTGGCATTAGTCACATTCACAATGTCACGCAGTCATTCTTGCTATCTAGTTCCAGAATTTTTTCATTACCCCAAAAGAAAACCCTGTACCCATTAAGCAGTCACCACCCATTGTCCCCCCCCTAGCCCCTGGCAAATATTAATCTACTTTCTTTCTCTGTGGATTTGCCTACTGTGGATAGGAATTATTACTATTTTATCTGTGTTGGATAGTCTTTGCCCTTCCATATCAATTCGTCCCTCTTGTCCATTCTGCTCTGGACCTCGGGAGATGAATGCCCAGGGACCGATCTAACGGGATACCTCTGCTCTCGGCTTCTGATTGGCTTTGGTTAGTGAGAAAGCCTGCAGAAATGTCAGAGAATGGAAGTATTTATTTCCTGAGCTTGTTCCCTACCTCGCCCTGGGGAGCTTAGCAATGGCTGTGTTCCTCCATCCAAGGCCAAGGCGGGATGCAGACTCTCCAGATCTCAGCAACCCTTCTATCTCTCTCTGCCCTCTTTAGGCCTCCACACGTGCTTCCTGGTGTTGTTGCTTCCTGGAGTCAGCTGCACCTGCCCTCTCGATGTCTTTGAGCCCAGCCCACACCTTCATAAATAGCTCCTGCACTAAGCTCTCTTCAATTGCTCCCTTTGAGTGGGCTGTTTCCCTGTGGAACACTGACCCATACACTAACTTGATTTTTCATTAGCAATTTCTTTTTAGTTATTATTATTCACCCTTGAGAAGCTTTATTAAAAATTCAAGGACTTGAAAAATGTACCACTTTTCCAAGGGGATGTAGAAGGTGAGGTACATATGAGTTGTAGTGTTAATTTATTGAAAAATTAAATCTGAGTACAATTGCTTTTAGTTTAAGGCATTCACTTCCTGTTTATAGAGTACTTTTTCGTTTAGCCCTCTTTGATTTCACTTCAAATCCTGATTGGAAACTTTCTCTTCACACCAAGTCTGCACAGTGTCAAGCATATATCATAGACATGATCAATGAAATGAAATGAAAAATGAATATATAATCACGAAGCACAAAAACTACGAGAAAAGCATATTCTATTGACTATTAACTCAGCAACAACAAAAAAAGGATGTTCTAAAAAGGAAATACCTAGAAATGTATTTTTTAAAGGAAATATTAACACGTTATAGATAAATTTTGGCCCGATCTGTGCTGGGCCTGTGTCATAGAATATCTTAAATTGCTAACGACATTATTATTCTGGTTATTCAGTATTCCCTGCTCAGTTTGAAGACAATGCCCTTAGAAATTCATCTTTGAAATGAGGTCAAGACTTAGATTGTATTTGTAGTCGTTCAAATTCCAGGCAGAATTTTGCAGTAGATAGTATGTGATTCTTTAAGTTTTGACTGAATTTTAACTTGAGTAAATTCAAACGGTTTGGTGAATTTGTTCTTTTATTTCAGACACCAGACATTCCACCAGTTTTAACAGAATTTAGTCAACTTTGGGATTAAAAGAGCACAGCAACTTTCATTTTGACTGTATTATTAGTTTAGAAATGTCCTTTTGTTCCTCTTATTTTATTTTGATCTTTTGAATTTTCAAAAAAAAAAAAAATAAGGATGCCAAATACTTTACGTATTAGCCAATGAATAGAAAAATCTTGTAAGAGAATTTTGTGTAAGGCATAGCACCCTATAATCACCCCATAAAAATAAGAAATATTTACAAATGCCAGGTTTTCAGTGGTGCAATAAATATGGCAGGGACTTTAGTTATTCAGCACGACCTGTACGGCAATGCACGGGTAAGGCTCTTAACAAGCTTTGTTATTCAATTCTGTTATGAATATGAGCTTTACAGAATTATTGAAAGGTGAACCAACAAAACAGCAGTGGCTTTCCACTGAGGTTGGTTGTCAACCATCCTGTTTCTTGGTTCACACTCAAGAATCAGAGCAAAGCTTTCTGTATTCGCAAAGACTTTTCAATGAGTTTATTCACAGTGCATGTTTCATAAGCCCTAATGTCATAAATCTGTAGGGATGCCAGCTGTTCATCCTCTGCAGACTGACAGGAAAAGGTAAACTATAAAGAAGAGCACAGTTTATCCCAATAAAAAGAGAAATTTACCACAAGTTTTGTCAGCAAAAGAACATGAATGAATTCTGATACTAACAAGTTTCTACGTATAGTTTTTACCTTATAAAAACTACCATATTGAAAAGGTTAAATAGAAACCAAGTTTACAATGATGTCATTAATCAATTCATACTGAAGAACTGTGTTAGGCAAAACTACTCTACATTAATAACATGCTGCAAAAATAAAATAAATTCTTAATACATAAACTTAGCACCTTGAGAATTTAGGCCTAGTTCTTTTGTAATTTTTTTTATGCCTTTAGAAGGTAAGGGTTTATAGCACTGTGGTCTTACCTTACCAAGAAGTAACTTTCCTTAAGGATATTTATCTTGTGATTGCTTAAAAGTTTATTTGTTTTCTTTTATATATTTTAGAATTTTTGAATTATTCATACCACTGTGCTTTTCTATCCATGTCAAACACCCAAAAGATGTCAAACCTATAAGGAAAAGCAAAGAAAAACTGTGTTCTAATTTCAAAAGACTGACTTAAAATTATATTAAACTAAATGTTTCCTTTTCAGTACTGAACTAAAGAAAAGATATGGATATAGTAGATTAATCCTTCATTAAGTTATCAGTAGAATCAGGAAAAGGAGTAAATAAAGCCTGAGACTGAACAAATATAAACTCTAGTCCCCAGATACACAAAGAACAAAGAGTTTGTATCCAAAATAAACACATGAGAGCACGTTATTTGAATTGTTGGATACTGTCTATGTATGTGTGTTTTGATAAACAGTAATGAATCCACCAATAAAAAATGTAATATTGGCCCCAATTCTTGGCAGTGTTCTACAAATATAAACACAAAAAGTATTTTTTAAGTGTTCAAGAGAATAAAGTTAATTGATAGCATTTGGTGCCGCTCAGTCTATTAATTATCACCTTTATCTGAATCTCTCTTAAATGTCATTACGATTTATGTTTCTAGGGTGGGACCGGACTCCAAAGAAGGTTCTACTATAAAATAATCCCAACTTGGCTTCATGTCCCATCCTGAGGTCTTTCCTGAAACGGAAAGGAGATGATGGAAGAGTGTCTCTATTTGACACGGAGAAGAGAGGAGGGTGGATGCAAGGGACTGAAGGGGATGAAGCTGAGGGGCGCGTGGGGGATTGATTTGCGGTAGCAGAGTAGATGAGAGAAGAGGAGGCGAGAACTTACACAAATGTTTGTGTTTAAAATATCCTCACCGGATTAATAATACTTTTTGATTAAAACAAACAAACCAACCCCACTGGGCTATGTTAGAATCCAATACTCACCATGCAATTTTTATATTTGCATTTAAATCAAAAAACAAATTTTGATTTTTAAACAGAGCACCTTGGTAACAGAATCCTACATGGGATCAGTATTTAAGGAATACAAAGAAAAAAGTCACAGATGTTTTTACCTTTCTCACAATATAAATGTTTCTATTAATATCATTCTGATAAAGTTGATAGTGAAAAGTAAAGCCACCATTCCTTCTAAATGTATCCATAGAAACTATTGTCAGTATAGCTTTCCCCAAATCCACTGACCTAATTTTAAAGTGTGCAAGGCCCCTAAGAAAACTAAGTTTTATCTCTGCTACCCTTCTTCCCTGCGAGGAACTGTACGCCACAAGTCCACCCACCCCCTTTTGAATGGTTTCTCAATTACTTCGGGTCTGTTTAGGTAATGTTTTGTCCTTACCTAAAATTTCCCCAAGACCTTTCCAAAATAAAGAAGAAACAGAATTTTAAGTAAAGAGTATTGTTTTAGATTCATTTTGCTTTATAATTAGTGAAGATCATTTTTCTCTGTAACCAAATCAGAAAAGGGTTGTTTTTAATATAGTCTCTGGGATAAGCTTCTGTGCAATAAACATTTCTTTACGTAAGATTCTGTGATAGGTTCTCTAAGAAATCTCAAAGTGAGGAGGATGGATTTCCTGACTTATAGCCTAGAGAAAGAGGTAGAAATGCACACACCAACTCAACTTATAAATGCTAGAATAGTGGGAAAGAATTATTGATCCCACTGAGATGATCAAAACACCGTGAAAGCGAGTCGTGATAGTAATCTTGGATGCCAATCACTAAGTTCATGCTGGCGCACACAGGGGATGCCGTGGGCTTTATTCTACTTCTTGCAGATGACTCTAAGGCCGTATTTATCACAAATCCTTAGAAGTTCTGAGGCTTTCCGTCACGATTCCTATTTGTTGTTATACAAGTTAGAAGCAACAGGCTAATTTGGTGATTTCATCGACCACATGCATTGTTTGTTTTCTGCAAATTGTGGTTCGTTGTTCAAAATGAAGAAATTGACTGAGCATCTTGGAATTCACTTCCACGATGACTGGCTGGGATAAGTAGTCATGATTAAACTGCATTTTTGAAATGCAGGGTTTGACCTTTACATTGCCCAAAGTGAATAAAAATGGATCAAAATTTCAAAAATACACAAAACTTATTCAAATGTTGACCTGATTCCTCTTCTGATATTTGGCCCTCTCTGGCAAAGGTGAGGTTGACAAAGAAGAGTTTTGAAGTGCCCTTGGGGTGTGATATCTGCATTTGTTTTTAAAGGCAAGTAAAAGTTCAGGTAAGTGGCACTTGAAATCTACCTTCAGTGGTGTTCTTTTTATCATTCATTTTCAGTTAAAACATTTTGGCACTCCTGAGCTATGATGATGATAAATGAAAGGAAATGATTGAATTGAAAATGTCCTCATTTTATTCAATTATCCTGAGGAAGATTCATTCCTACTTTAGAAGAAAGAGTGACCCTCTCTCCGTTTAATACCAATTCAAAACAACTATTTGGGAATTCAATCTATTGCTCAATGATTGCCTTGTGAACGTGTAACCCTAACAATTGTAGCAGCTCAGCTGTGCTTTCAATACCCTGGAGCCTCCATGCTCGGATTGCAGTGGCCAGTGGCGGAGCAGCAGCATCAGGGTCAGACGGGAGCTGGTTAGCAATGCAGCATTGAAGCATTCTGATTCAGTGATTCTCTTGAATCAGAATCTGCATTTTAACAAGATCCCGGGTGATTTGTCTCCACATTAAACTTTGAGAAGCACCGCACTAGCATTTGACTTAAAGGGAAACTAATAAAGAAAAACACCACATCCTGCAGAAATGGAGGGCTGGCATTGAAGAGAAACAGTATCACCAATGATTAAGGATCCAGAGACGTTTTTGCGTCTGCGTTGTTTTGCCTTGGTATTTAAATAAGGCGATTCGGTCAACAATCACTCACATAAGGAAAAGATGCACTATTTCTCTTTCCTCCACAGAGTTCTTTATGGTCCTACGTCACTGTTATTGATAGGCCCGGGGCCTGCAGTTTGTCTCCCAGACAGAGACAAAGAAGAATAGTTTGCTGCTGACACAAACAAGAGAGTAAGACTCGATAATTCAACTGCCACCTGCCAATTCATCCTCCTTTTAAACTTAACCCTGAGGATTCTCCAGGGCCCGGCTATCTCCCACCTGGCCCTTTCTGGAATTCAAAGGCCTCAGCCGGGATGAAAGTTGCTGATAGGTCTGATAGAAACAGCCAAGCCAGTGGTGAGTCTGGGCGCCCAGCAACTGTTGGCAGCCTCCCTCTGCTTACCATTAAGGGTTCTTCTGATCTGTCCATCAACGGGTTCCCTTTGAACTTGGGCTCACAGACCAATCCCACGCCAGAGTGGTTAGTATCTCCAGATCTCAGGCCTCTATAACACTTGGAGCAACGGGTTGACTTGCGAACTCATTCGCTTTTATTCGATAGAAATCAAAGTTGTACACAGATGTGAGCAAGAGAAGAAGAAAGAAACTTACCCGCGGTCGTGCTTCCCGGACCTTCATAGGCTCCAGAGAAAGAAAATGACATGTCGGGTCCACTTGAAGATACTCAAGGGAACTCGGCCAATGAACCAGATGTTAGGGTGATATTTATTAAAGGCAGGGTCTACACATATGAGTCTGGGTCTTTCATCTTCTGCTGCACTCATCTTACCAGCGAATATAGCCATGTGTCTCTGTGTGTGACTGGATGGGATGTTATTGAAAGGCTGTGTTTCCACAATTGCTATGATAATTCATGTGGTCTGTAGTCCATGGGGACCCAGATTAACTGTCTTTCATGAGGAAAACCCAATGAATCAAAACAAGGATATGGGCTGGTCACAATTAATGAGCTTGTCGTTGCATATTTAGTATGTAAATGTTTCTCTTCTTTGAAGGTTTACAGCAAAAATGTGTGAAAGTTGAAGAGGCTGAGATTCTAGGGTTGCTCACCGTGACATCTTGGGACTGGTGCTTTATTTCTCTGGACTTTCTTCCATTGTTCTTAAAACAATGAGTTTCAAATTAGTGTCTCAAGGAACACGGTTCCTAGCAAATTAAGTATTAATACAAGGAAAAGATGTGAGGGTTCACAATGAGCAAAGGTTTTCCTGTTCAATTACATGCAGGAAACATTGATTCAACATGGGTAAGTGGGCTGCTTTCCCTTGAAACATCTCAGTGTCCAGTACCCGTCAGCTTGGAAGGTGAGTATCCAAGAGGAGATACTGTATGTTCGACCTTCCCAAATCCTTGACTGAGATTCCCACTTACTTGGGTAAATCTGCTTACTTACATCCCCTGGAACACACTGGGAAATGCTGTCATGAATGTTCTCCAAGACGTGTAACAGAGCTGATAGTCTGTGATTCTATGATCTTGGAGGCAGCCCATGTTCCTCCTTCATGTCCTTCTGGACAGGACTGTCCAAAGAGCATAAGCAGAAAGGAAGTCATATATATTTCAGGCCACTACATGGCTGGTCTCCTATGCCTCCCTAACTATGTGACTAGGTAGAAGCCATTCACAGTTAAGAGGCAACCTCGAATGCAGAATAGGTTGGATAATACATTGCCCTAATGGAAGAAAGTTGCTTTTTCATTATGATTCACTCCAAAGTAAGATTCATATAAAATTTACACCAGTGGTTTAAAATGAAATTATTTACCTTAAAGGGAACAAAATGCCTTTCTATCTATCATCAGACAGTAAGTTTAATATAAACCTGGGGCTAGCTTCTAGAGGCCCAATCTTATAGTCTTCCTTTCCCCTAAACAAATGGTACAATTGTTATAGCCATTAAACAGGACCATTTTATTGGGAAAACATTAAAACTAAAAAATTATATGTTTATACTGTTTGTACTGAAGCTTTTTAATTATTAATATACCAGAAAAAAAGAAAAGAAAAAAGAAGCTCAAACTCCCATGCTGATCAATAGTGGGATTGAACCTATAAATAGCTACTGAACTCTAGCCTGGGCAACATAGTGAGACCCCATCTCTAAAAAAATGTTTAAAAATATATTCTGATACAATGAATCATTATAGTATGATTTTGAATTTTGAAGAATTCTAGGATCAAAAGAATTCTAGGTTAAAAGGATAGCAGAAAAATATTCCAATTGCTTATGGCTTCTAAGAACTTAGCTAGAATTAAAAAGAAATAACAAATTCCCATTTCTGCTCTAACAGAAGGTGATGTGAATGTATTTGGATTATCATTTGCAGAAGGCTCTCTCAAACTGCAAGCTTATTGGCATACTTTATTTTTCTCCTTTTCAAAACTACTGGTAAACTTTTCTCTGTTTAAAATGACACATCTAGTTAGTGTCTACTTTTAGGGAAAGCTGTGAAATTAGTTAACTTCAAAATGAGATATGCTCCAGCCTTCCTATGGGCGGTTCCTGGAATCAGTCTAATTTTGAGCACTTGTTCCTGGCTAGAGCTTATTATTTCTAGAAGAATACGTGTTGACAGGCAGAGACAAAAAGGTCATGAGGGAGGTCACTTTTAAACAGAAATGTGATTTATATGCTATAAAACACTCTATTATTATTAGATAGGAATGAAAGTTCAAGGAAAGAATATGGGACTTGAAAAATCTCTTATTTCCAAAAGTTCAGACAGATTTTAGGGGGAAATTGTGCCATGAATTTTTATTTCACTAAGAATGAGACTGTATGGTGAGCAGTACAGACAATATTAGAGCTGGATATATGAGCCAAAGTAATTTCATTATGTTTCAGGTTAAACTAGCTAAAATATTTGATTTTGAATAAGTAGAGAGATATTGCACATATACACATAAAAGTTAGTTTTTTCTTAAATTACCAAGTATTGGTTATAAAATGCAAAATCTGTTAGATACGGTGTTTTATGCAGCTAAAAACCACTGCGTTTGCAGTGGTCAGTGCTTTGTGTGTTTTTGTGCTGTTTTATTTCTTTTTCTGTGTTCAGTGGAGGAGATTTAACTATAGTTTAGAATCAATATTAGAATATGATAGATTTTAAGAGTCAAAGCCAGCTTCAGATTTATATACCAAACACTGAAAAACAAAAGAAGGCTAATAAATTAAGATGACATCACAAACCACAAAATGGTCCTATTCCTTTACTGAAGTTAAAGGCGTCGGTCACGTTGGCATAGGCAGGAGAGTTTTTTTTGCCTGGAGCAGTATCCCAACTTCTTCAGTTCATCCATCTGCAACCTGTTGACTATGTTTCACATTGGTGATGAATTATACTCCGTTTCCTCCGTCTAATCCTTTTCATTTATTTATATTTTATGGAGGAAACATAAAAGCCTTCTTAGAAAAATCCAACTGTTTTTGATAAACCTTGTCATGTGCAAATAATGGAGGCTTGTCAAGGCCAAGCTTTTCTGGAAATTTATACCTTCTAATAATAATTAAAAGGAAAAAAAGAAAATCAGAAACAAATAAGAATTATATTGAATTGGATTCAAAGCATGTTTGCGGCTTTGAATCAGTGGCAATAAAGCATTTTCTATCAAAAAGTGTTTAAATATGGCAGTGTAACTAACATCCATGTTCAGCCTGAATTTTGGATTTTTCAAATAGTGAAACCATGACTTCAATTTTTAAGCCAAAGGAAGAAAGAAAGCATTTAGTTCTCAGTGAAGCATTATATTAATAGTTTGGATCAGGAACAATGAGAAAGATCTGGGCAGCAGGATGAACTGTTGCTCAACAAAGGACCTTCAAATAGGCTCAGAAAAAATTCTCAGCAAGAGGTTTTTAATTATTTCTAAACAAGTACTATTTAAACAAAGATATACACTTGGCTATTCATGGAACATACATATCTGGGTTTTGATTTTCTAACTGTTTTTTTCCAGTTTTGATCAAGTGGTATCCCAATAAATATTTTTAAAATTAATAACAATAATTAGTAATGTCTACAAATTGAATAATCTGAAGAAAAATGACAAATTTTACGTTGATTTCTGTCTTTTAGTATAGTTCTACTAAATTAATAGAAATGCTTCAGCTAATTATCAATGGTTATATTTAAGAGATTTCATTTGCTTTGATATTCTAATGGAATGTATTTCCTATTCTCGATCTTTTATCTCCCCAACAGTATGGAGCTACCATTCAAAGTAGTAATTTTCAACACTGGCTGCATAATAGAATTTTCTAGGGAGCTTTTAAAAATGCTGATGCCTGGCCTCACCTCAGACCAGGTGAGACCACGCCTCTGAGAGTGTGACCCTGGACATCTGTGTTTTAAAAGTCCCTCAGGTAATTCTCACAGAGAGAGAGGTTGGCCCCCACTCCTCTATGGGATCAGATCAGCATCCTCTTAGAGTCAAGCGTACCATGGGTTCAAAAAGCTTCCAGTCATCAGAAGGGCCAGGATTCCACCCACTTTCTATCCTTCCACGTGGTGGAAGCAGGATAGGGGTTGGGAATTCAGCATCCTGAGTTCAAATCCACACTCGGTCATTTACTTAAGATATGTAAAAGAGACTGAATAATAATAAACTTTCTTAGAAGGCTGTGGGGAAGATTAAATAAGATAACTTAAGAACGCTGGGGTTTCCTAGCGATGGAGCCAGAATGTGTCTCTATTGCAGTATAAATGGGTTTGTCAGGAGGGCATCTAAACCATGGAGTTGTTGAAGGATAAATCCTGCCTGTTTTGTAAACACAGCCATAAATGGAGGAACGGCTCTGTGGCCGAAGGGAAGCCTTATCACTTCATTAGAGTCATGTGCTGCATAATGACATTTCGGTCAACAGCAGAGAGTCACAAAGGTCGCCTGGATCCCCCAGTGACTTGGAAGATGCTCCTATATAGAAATCTCCAGGCCTGGAAAGGCAAATATAGTTAATCACCTCGTTCTCCGTCCCAGATCTTCTTTCCTTGTCAAGGAAACAGAAAATAGAGATTTTAACAAGGAGTGCTGTACTTTTGAGAGGGAGAAAACTAAGATAAATCGTGTATTCACAGCCATCACTGCAATCCTCTGGCACGCCCTGGCTGCTGTGTTCTACGTTGAGCTACCTGTGTCAGACACCTGGCGGAGGGTTGCTATCTGTAGATATCCCAGAAACGTTGTCCCCCTTTCTTTCTCCACCATCTAATCTTCCTCTTTATTGCCTCATTTTCGTGTATCAGTATTGGGTATCCCCATCTCTCAAAGTCGCCTTTGTGTTTTCTTCACAACTCACAGCAGAGCACCTTCCGCGCGGTTGACTGCTCAGTGTGTTCCATTGACTGGCTACTAGCTCACAAGGCTATGGTAAAAAAGTACCATGGACTGAGGGGCTTAAATAACAGACATTTATTTTCTCACGGTATTGGAGGCTAGAAGTCTGGGGTCAAGGTGTCAAGCAAGGTTAATTCCTTCTGAGGGCTGTGAGAGAAGGATCTATTCCATGCCTCTCTCTTTGGCTCGCAGATGGCTGTCTTTTCTCTGTGCATGTCTGTGTCCAAATGTCCTCTTCCTATCATGAGGGCACCCGTCACATTGGATCAGGGCCTACCCTAGCCATCTCATTTTAACTTAGTTCCACCTGTAAAGAACCTGTCTCCAATACGGTCTCATTCTATGGTAATGAGGGTTAGAACTTCAACATATGAATTTTGGGAGATGCACAATCTGGCCCTTAACATTAATTAAATGATGGAGGAGTGAATATATGTTTTATAAAGAACAAATAAATTAATGTATATAAACTATTTTTATATAGTCAACAAAAATAGAGGCTTTTAAACATTTTTATATGCAAACGAAATCTCCTAAACTAAAACAAAAACAAGAACAAACAATAAAAATGACTTGTAAATTTAAAATTTTGTTTCAGAGGAAACTCACTTATTTACTTTTGGTGTTAGGACTTCTAGAAGTATCTCTGAAACAGACATATGCAGAAACACTAAATATTACACAAAGATTTCTTTTAAATGTAATTGTTTCTTTCTGGAATAGTAAAACCAGGATTATGAGACCAAAAACAAATATTGTGAATTACGTTCCTCTTTGTTTAAAGAATTTCCAGCTAGGTCCCTTAGCAATGATAAGGATTTAAGGATAAGGATATAATATTTTTACAATTTTTAATGTCAGAAATCCCATTCCTAATCTCCTTTGCTACAGGTGACTTCACATTTAAAATAGTTTTTTTTTTTTTTTTTTTGACGGGGAGAATGAGTTCCAATGTGAGCACTGCTATCCCTACAGGAATTCTGTTTTGGGTGATAGACTATGTGTAACATGTACCCAGAAATGGCTAAGCTGAGAACAAGTTAAATGACCTGAAATCTACTTCTCTTTGGGGAGCATTATACAAGCCCAAAAAGCAATGATTACTAGCCAGATCAAGAATGAAAATTCTAGATTCAGAGCCCAGAGTGCTCACTATTACTCCATGGAACCCTTGTAAGAATGAAAACTCTAGATCACCCCTATTAATTTTCAAAGTGTCTAAGAAAATCAGTGAGTTGTTCTGCTGTATTAGCAAAGGCGCAGAGTCTGATCAGTGATGGTGACCCCAGCTGTGGATGGTGAGGCCAAATCCATGAAAACAATCATGCCATGAAAAAATACCTTTTCTCTAGAATTGTAACTGTCATCAAAGACAAGAGCTCATATAGTATGGCCTGTTTTGATATCAGTAAAATTTTATATCTGAATCACTGTGACCAGCATGCATGCTACAAATAGAAAATATTTCCAAGTTTCACGGAGAATATAAAAATTGACAAAACCATAAAATTTCTAAAAGGTGTCTCTAACTGCATGTGAGTATTCATCAGAATGGCCCGTATAAAATTTTAGAGATGTGTATGTATGCCAGTTTTGTCTCACAGACACATCTAACAAGTTAACAGTTTTTGTGCACCAGGAAAATTGAATGAATATTCTATTATCTGTCCAGTACATTCACTTGCTTTCTAATTTTATTTTTGTCTTATTTCCTCATTTTTTCCAGGTAATTATACTATTGCATAATAGTATACTGAAATTTATAGCAATGACACCTATATTGAATTTTTTTGTGGCAAAATAAAACTAGATTTTGACACCATCAAAACTGAGTTTTACTAGAGATCCATCAAAATGATCTTTTTTTTTGTGAGCCATAACCATTTCAAACTAATTTTTAGTCCTAATTTTAGATTTTATTTTAGCCATATGCATAGCTCTGAACATAGATAAGCAGTAGCTGATCAATAGCATTAGTCCTAAAAGTTATTACAAGTGAAGAATATGCTTTAAAATAATGATGACAATGTCTCCAAATTGGATATAAATCATCCTGAAGTATCTGAGTTTAGGCTCAATTTAGAAAGGCCTCATGGAGGAGGGAAGGGCAGGCAAAATGAAATTAGCCACTGTTTCTAAAATTTATTTAAAAGGACAAATTTTAAAAATTGTACTAAATCTTCTAAAATTATAAAACCCAATTTTTTACATGTATGACATACCACTTTATCAGAAACCGCCTCATGTATTCCTCCATAACTCAAAATAGTTGTCCATTTTCCATTCTTTCACCTCCAATCATAAAACTGCACTCACCTCCTCATACTTGCACAGGTAGACTTCTCCATGCCCCACCGCCTCCACACACTGCTTGGTTGCTAATGGTTTTGAAATCAGCACATTTTCAAGTTCATTCACATTTGCTAAATTTTAATTCACATCGGAGTTGATTGGAAAACATGTCTCAGCAACTTGCAATGAAAAAGAAGACCCTAACAGAGAAGAGAGGCCCATGTTATATACCACAAGGGTTTGATAAGAGAGTGTTTTTATTATTATTCATTTAGGGGAAAATTCAAGAGGCATTTAGGGATTTGGAGACATGTATTCTCTTTTCAGATACTTTAACTTTTTTCTTTTTCTTCTTAAGAGGCAACCTTTTGACTTGAGCATGAGTAGCAAGCAAGTGCCTCCAGATGAGAGA
Organism: Lepilemur ruficaudatus; assembly: GCA_963574885.1. Taxonomy (NCBI): domain Eukaryota; kingdom Metazoa; phylum Chordata; class Mammalia; order Primates; family Lepilemuridae; genus Lepilemur; species Lepilemur ruficaudatus. Next base: position 69,113 of record CAUYRT010025327.1, on the reverse strand, counting down.
ATCTCCAACCAGGTGAAATTCTCACCTGGCAACTTAGAAATTGGGATCTGAACATCTAAATAATCAAATAGATCTGCAAACCTCTCAGTGAACCCTAGCCAACCCTTAGATGCGTTTTCAGCAAACCTGGGCTGAGTTTGGAGAAATTCAAAGCAATGTTATGGTTACAGATGGAAACCAGGCCCAACTCAGCAGTTTAAATGAACCAGAAACTCAAGGGCCATCTCAAGGGGTCTGAACCCAAACAAACCAAAACAAAGTAATGATTCCCAGGGAATGCTGGAAGTCCTTGATGCATTGTCTTGGCAGAAGCTAAGCACATATTTATTTTGCATTATTCAAAAGTGGTAAGCGGGAAAATTAAGAAAGTTTTCTAAATGATTTGTCTGGAAGGTCTGTATTATTCAGAGGCAAAATGAATGGACTTTCAGGCATTGCTTTCTTTACACAGGCAAATTTCTAGGAAAACAGAAAATTGAGAGTCTTTAAACAACTATAATAATTGTATTAAGAGATTAACAACGAAACATACACCAAAATGACTCTTCCTAAACTTCTTGAACTATTAGAGGATAGGCCTATAGAGCTTGGGGGCAGAAGTTGTCTATAACCTTTGTCTCAGTAACAAAGAGTATCAGGGCTGAGTTATCCTGGCCATAGTCCTTGACATCTGTGTTTGAACCCCATTTCAAGTGTTCTGGTTAACCACCAGGTTCCACATGATATCTGGTCAATGCTTTGCATGCTTGGTGTAGCTGGACATCCTTATTTTGAGAAAACCTGGAATCCAGGCAACTAGAAATAGAATTCCTTGACTTCTGTAAGGTGCTCTTGGCTTCTTCCTAAGGTCTTTCGTAAGTAACGATCCCAATAGTTCACAAGAGAGGCCATGTGTGAGTGAGTGTGTGCACGTGTATGTGTCTATCTTTCAGTCATGTTTTCTGGGGCATCAAGAAACTATAGTTTGGAAAAGAATTGTTTAAATTGGACCAGCTTTTACTTACTGAAGAAAGTCAATTAACTTTTTATCTTCACTATTTCTGTTTTAAAAGTTATTAAAGATCAAACTACCCTCATTTATTTATAGAAGGGAGAGAAGAATTATAATGACCACCCAGAGGGGCAGCAGCAGATCAGCCTGGCAAACTCTGGTTCTTCTTCTCTAATCTCTCTAATCCTGTCTCAGTCTCTATTACTAACTTTTCCCCCTCCACTGACTCCTTCAATACAAGTATTTCCTCATGCAGAATTTCCTAAACCTTGTCCTGAAGAGTATCCCCTGTGGATACATACACATATTCCCCACTCCTACTCCCCAAACCGTCCCAAGTCAAATAAGTTTACAGAATGCTATTTGCCCTCTTGGTTGGTTTGTGTGTGTGAGTGTGTGTGTGTGTGCATGCATGTGTGTTTTAAGCTTGCTTTATTGACAACTGACCAGGTGCCAAGCATTGCCTTAAGCCTATGATGATTATCTTACGTAATTCTCATGACAACTCTATGAAGCAGGTATGATTATTGCCTACTTTTTACAGACAAGGAAATTGAAACCCATAAAACATCAACCCTGTGAGTGGCCAAACTAGGTTCCGAACTTCAGCATTGCTGTTCCAGGGTGTGTGCAAATTCTTTGTTCTTCTATTCCTCATTCTTAGTGATCCCGTGAATGTATTATAGTGCCTTCAGGCTGAAGATTCAAAAACACAGGCAGACTCATGGTATTTACACTGAGGATTTCTGAGTTCTCAGGAAGCTGCAGTCAAGACCTAGCAGGGCTCTGTAGCGATAGGATGGATTTCACAATGCTCAATCTGATCTCCACTGGACTATAGCTTGCCTGCTCCTGGTGTTTGCCCTTGCTCACAGCCTAACATCTGTGCCATTTGATGCCTTCGTTGTATATTTTGTTTATTTTTGTTACTATATAGAATAAAATAAAGTAACTGAAACATGACCTAAAGTGTGACTATAACTGCTTCCAAGCCCCCTCTTCTGTAAAAGGCTGATTAGTTTGATGCAGGTGCAGTGTGCCCAGTTGACAAGCAAAGGGGATGAGGAAATCTGCACTGAGAACCATTCCTAAAAGTGGAGATTCCATACACTCACATAAGCCAGCTCAGCTGGATTCCAATCTGAATGCTACCAGTGGGTGAAATTCACGTGGGAAATCTACATGGGAAATGATTCTCAAGCATGTCCCTTTCCTCCTCTACCAGAGTAATGACTCCCCCCAGTGCTTGCCTACATGATAACAAAAACTTCTTAATCAGTCTCCCCACATCTGGTGTCTTCCCCATTTATTTATCCTCAACACCTTGGCCAGTGGTCCTCACCCTTCAGAATGCGTAAAAATCATCTGAGGAGTGTGTTGAAGGGCAGATTCCCAGCCCCATCTTCAGTTCCATTTATGTGGTCTAGAGTGGGACCCGGTGATCTAGCAATCTATGTTTTAACAGTCACCTCACATAATTTTTGTGTGGATGGCTCCTGCTTTGAGAATTTGTTCAAGGCAGTTATCTAAAATGCAGTGGTAACACAGCATGATTTTATGTTATGAAGAGGTGTCACTTTTTTCTGCAGCAGGTAATGGGTATGGACTGGAATTGAGGATAAGGAGGGACTTTTAGACTCAGAAGACAGAATACAGATATCAAAATGATTTGTGTGGACACCACAGTTGTTCTGGTACAGCTTTCCTGGGAGTCCTGGAGAAGTGACTGTGCAAATGAATTTTAACAATTGAATTTTAAAAGCTCAGGCTAATGATGGTGTAGAGATTCCTGTCCAAACCTAAAGTTAGATATGGTAGCCATAGCTTGGGGAAAAACCTCTACTTTTTCCATCCTCTTTATTTTAAAAAACCATTGTAGATCAAATAATGTGGTCCTTGTAGAAGTAAACAGGGAAAACATCAGATTTAGAGAAGCCACTTTTCTGAAAGATGATGCCACTTGTCAACATTAATGACAGAAGCAGAGACAGCAGAAAACATTTTATTTCATTCTCTCATTGGACCTATAGTGCTCTGTTCAGACACATGATTGTTCTCTTTGGATTGAGCTATGTCCCCAATTACTAGACTATCAAGACAAGTAGGGTGGACTTCTAGAGAAAGGGGTTGGAGTCTCTGCTAATATGAATGATGGAGGCTTACATAATTCATTGCAATATTAAAAAAGACTATGGCATTATTCATGCTACAAGTGATAGAACAAGCCACATCCCTCATCCAATCATGTCACTTTCCTACTGAAAAACAATCATTGTGTCTCCATTGCTGCTCTGAATGGTTCTGATGCCCCGATAGGACATGAAAGATTCTTCACAGCCAATGTCAACAAATAGTTCCCGTCTCATCTGCCTCATTCTTAAGCTCATGTCGTTTGGTTATATTGGAGGATTTGCTGGTTTTCAAATTACTGTTTTCAGATTTTCACACTTGTTTCTTCTTGTTCTTCTTTCTACCCGAAACTTCCAACTACTCATTTTTTAAAACAAAAACTAAATGGAACGTTTTTTGTTAGATAAATAGGCAAATGAATGGATTTTCAGATGAGGAAATAGATTCAGAAAGATGCACTCTTTCTCCTGAAGCCACGGAGTTAATCAGCACTGGAGAAGTGGTTACAAGCCTGGGCTCCTGATCCTGGTTTCCTTCTTCATATGCCAGTGGCATCTTCAGTCAAACTGCCAGTGACACCACTTTGATCCAGTTCTTCATAACAGTTGTTTACCTGCCTTAAGTGACCTGCTCCATTCCTACCTCACCAGAGCCTCCGTGTGGGTGTTGTATTGGCTTTGTAGCGTAAAGACACCAGTTCAGCTCCTACACCTTGCCCAGTCTTTGAACACCTTGCCTCTAATTGTGACAAAGTGGCAGTTTGCCATAGTTAGAATAGTTAAAGCTGATCAGTTCCCTCCCCACTTTACTGACAAGCTATGTATACCGAAATGAGATTGGCCGTTGAAAGCATCCCAAATATTAGGACTGTTGTATTCCTTAGTTATTTCCCTTACTGTGATGAGGCTCCGTTCCTGAGGAGGAAGAAGGAAGAGCCCATTTCAGGACCAAGAGCACAGAAGACAAAAAAGGGAGTGAGCATCAGGCGAACTCCACCCAAAGTCCACTCTATTTGCCAAGCTACAGTTTCAATTTTTAAAAAGCTCTATGTTAAAGTTAATTTTGTGTGGACAGAAGACATATAACTTAAGCTGAAAGGGTGCCCTGAGAGAATGGAATCTGATTTCAGAATTTAAGCTACGCACATTCTAGCTGTGTGGATTGTCGCTGTATTTATGCTCATTCTTAACTCAACTGTAGCTTCTGGGTATTTCTTATGTCATCAAATACCAGTGGTGCAGCCAGGAGAATAGAAAGTGAGATGCTTACTTTCTTTACTTTTCACATTCAGCATTTCATCTAGAAGCCCATGGGAGACCTCTGGTTGTATTCACAATGACCATGACAGAAGTTTAAATAAATGCAGTAGGATCCCACTGATTTGCAATGTAGTAATTCTGAATGCATGAATGGAAAGCCTCTTGGAGGGTTCTTTTTCATGGATGTAAATTCAGCCCTTCGTATTTCTTTTTTCATTAGTTGTGTGGTGGGAGCAAGGTCAGAGGAAGAAAACAACAAGCAAAAACACAAAGATTATTTCAGCAGAACTTTGGCTAAGTTCCTATTAATATTATTCTCTCTCTCTATCCCTCTAGAAGCTGCAGGACACATATTCTTCAAACACAGCAAAATACTACTGGGGCTCCTCTGTGAAAAACCATGGGATGTTAGAGTTTTAAGGCATATTAGTGACTGAGTCTAACATGCTCATTTCCTAAACGAGGCACACGACTTACAGGAATAAGTGTCTTTCTAAGGTCACATAGCTAGTTGGTAGCACCTATAGGTCTGCAGCCCAGGTCTCCTAACTCCTTGCCCAGTGCTTTTTACACCGTGTTTTATGGCCTTCCCTCAAACTCCTTGGTTGACTTCTTTCCTGGAGTCTGGGGAGATAGATGCAGGGCAAGGCTGGAAAGGAAAGATGCTGGTTACAAGTTTGCACGCCAGACACAATGAGACAGGCACCAATGGAAGCCTCGGGAACCATGTTGCATCCAGGAAAATTTGATTTGGTTTTACAAATTGAGTCTGCTGGCACATACATGGTCTACCTTTTAGACAAAGTAAAGACTGGAGTGTTGAGATTGGTGCATCAAGAGCCTACATTAGATACTGGAGTAGGGTTCACAGGTCTCTAGAATTCAATGAGAAGAGTTGAAGAAGGTAGGCACATCTGGAGGCTAAATGGAAGTTGCTTACTTTAAAAAACCAGACCATAAATTGTCAATTTGAAGCCAGGATAAGTGGGAGTCTCCAGATACAGAGGCAATGAGATAGAAACCCAATGAGAGAGAGTTAAAGTGTTCATTGTCCGCAGGGTTTAAAACCTCCAGGGATGAGAGGAGAGTGGCAGCACAGTTTTATGCAGCTCCCCCAGCCATGGGCATGTGCGGAGAGGCACCTGCCCCACACTGCCAGACTGAAACAGCCACGGAGGGATTCTCTGTCCTTCAGCTCAGTGAGAAGTAAATCCCCATCCTGTCTCCCCACACTATGGCTTGTGGGCTTCTCTCTTCATAGTTATATAGCCCATTAGTCATATGACCTGGTAGGAACCAAAGAGTTTTCATTGTAATTCATGACTTTACAAGGATTTCTATAAAAAGACAGTGGATGCATCATTCTTAGCTTTATCAAATGAGTTCACATGAAGCTAGACTATTTTTCTCTTCTTTATGATCTGCTTTTCTCCTATAAAAGTAAATTGAAGTAGTTCTAAATGTCCTTTTTTTATTCTTTATAGGCTGATTCAATAACATAGTTTTCCTTTCTACCTTCCTGAGAGACATCATGAATTATGTTATTTTAAGCTCATGGCTTCTATAAAACAAATGTCAATCTAAATTTTGTGAACTTCACCCTTTAATTTCTTCCCTGAGCCATCTCTCTCAGACGGCTTCTTCTATTGCTGCCTAATCTGATTGTTGCTTTTACATATTTTTAAATGAGATGGGTAAGCAGTTTCTGATTGGATGTCAATTTCCAGCTATGAAGAGAATAGTTCTATGTCATCCTAACTTCTTCCCTTGTCTATCCAGCCTTGTGACCTTGGAGATGACTAATCTAGTCTCACCTTGCATCATGTGAGTGCCAAAACACAGCCTGACTTGTGCTAATGAACCCAATATTTTAGGGCTTGCTGACAGGTGGGTTCCTTATTCTATGACTACTACCTCCCATAGAGCCATCTCGGGAGTGTTACCGTGGGTCATAAGGAGGACAGGGCAAAGGAGCATGTTCACACAAGTCCCAAACCTCATCATTATAAGAAAAGAGATTCAAAATCCTGGACCCTATTGATCGGTGGTCAGAAACATCATATTTTCAAGAAAGATCTGAACAGTACTCAGGGTAGCTATGGCTCAATATTCATTCATTGCTTATTCCATTTCCTGTTTATGTTCATTTTCTTCATTGGTTTATTGTACTCAATTTCACCCTTTATTTCCCACATTGTTATTGTTAATGGAGTAACTGATGAAGTATGCTCTGCTAAAGTGATGTGCATTTTTTATAGCTGTCTTCCCTAGGCACAGTAAAAACCTTAAACAGCCTTGAAATTAACTGTAATATATTTGCATCTGTATAATTTTTATTTCAGCATCTGGAAACCATTTAGCCAGTTATTTATTTGAAAACTGGTCTTAGAGCAGTAAAAGGCCACAGGCTAAAGCTGTGTCTATACCGAGCTACTGAATCACGCCCAGGCTAGAAACTATGATTGAATCCAGCCAGAAGGCTGACCCCGTGGAAAAGCTGTTCCAGTACAAACTGGAACCTTCACTGATTCAAGAAAGACAAGAACCACAACCTCCATCACCTGAGGTTTCATTCTAGCTCCAACCAGCATTAGTATGTGGACAGCAAACCAATAAATTCCTTGCTGGTTTTTATGGTTACATTTGAATCCCATCCTTATGGGGATCCTGGGAGGGAACACTTCCTCCTACTTAGGGAAACAAAAAAATCTGAATATGTTTAATTTGCCATCAAAGACATATGTGATATATTTCCTGCAACATTAATGTCAAGGGATTGCAGAAGGGAGTTGGATGATGTGAGACAGTAATTGAAAATTTGGAGAAAATGCTAGGAACACACGGGGCTTGAGTTTTTGAAAAGCAAGAAATACATGTCAAATATATAAGAGAGCCTTCGAAAAAGTAATGGCTCACATTTCAAAATAAAGTTATGAGGTCAAATGTCTCTTAGCATCCCGCCTGGTACACAGTTGTGTTCAATAAATGTCAGTTGGCTTCCGCCTCCCCTCTTACTACTCCTTTCCCACCGCTTCTTTCTCACTTACAGCTTTAGTTTTTACTTACATTTTTTTTGACAGGCTTATTTTTGTGGTAAATTTTCATAATTAGTGGAAAAATGTTTGGTATACAAAAGTGTGGCTACACTATATTTTTCAGAAATGCCATGTGGGGTGTGTGCTGAGGAAGATTTTGGAGAATAGAGTAATCCTTTATAACCCCATTACACTCAGGCAGACCCTTTATAAAAGAGTGAGCAAAATGTCAGGTTCCAGAATTTTTTAAAAATCTGCAAAACTGGGAAAGGTTTCAACACTAGGCTTATGGAAACCCCTGAAGGGTTGAAACCAAAGAGCTGGATGAGACATTAATCCAAACCCTGTCTTCTTCTTGCTGAAGAAACTGAGGCGAAGAAAGGGGGAAATTTTTATTCCAGCTACTACGTTATCCTTCCTGGCTCCGTGCCTCTAAAGTCTGTACAACTTAAGGGCTGAACCTCTAGGTAAAGAGATATTACTAATAACAATTTCTAACACTGTACCTCGCCACAACATTTACTCAATAAAACGTGAGTTCACTGCATTGAGCAGACTCCAAGGTGATCTGCAATTATCCCCATTTCCTGGTATTTGTGACCTGGGTGATTCTTTCCCCCTCTTGAGTGTGGGTTGGACTGTGACTGCCTTCAACAAAGAGAATTCAGTAGCAGTGATGAGATTCATTTCTGTTAATAGATTGTATATGATATGGACTTGCATCTTCCTAGTGGATGCCCTTCCCTGCTGGCTTTGAGGAAGAGAGCCACTGTGTTCTGAACTGCTCTCTGGATAAACCAAGACAAAAAATCAAGGGCGGCCCCTGGTCAACAGCCAACAAAGAACAGAGGCTCTCAATCCAACAGCCTTCAAGGAGCTGAATCCTGCCAACAGCTAGAAGAACAAGGTCCCTCTCCAATTGAGCACTCAGATGAGACCCCAGACCTGAGCAACGCCTTGATTTCAGTCTCGTGAGAGACACTTAAGCCAGAGGACCCCTTTGCCTATAGTCCTAGCCCACTGAAACTGTGAAATAATAAATGTATATTGTTTTAAGATGCTAAGTTTTATGGCAATTTGTTATAAAACAGTAGATAAATAATACACACCTTTGCTCATCTCTTCCCAATTGGAGACTAATCCTGGTTCCTAAGCCAGTTTTGCTTCTGGAACCACATGAAAGTTGTTTCTCAATCCCTTGTTACTCAGTCTTCACCCTCTGCCATCCCTCTGTCTATGGATGATGCGTTCTCTGTACTCCATTGTCCATGTTTCTTGTTGTTTTGCCTCTGTCTTCTCCCTAGAGCCCCAGTCGCCAAGCTGGGGCCTTAGACTCTTTTTCTCCTGCTACTGGACCCCCTTAAGAAGATGGGATTTTCCTTAACCACTTGTGTTCACTTGCTGGAATATATGCCCAACTTTGCTTGAAAAGAAAGCCCAGATATTGAACTCTTTACAAAAGACTATTACTTAGATCTTTTCTGCCCATGCTAGATCAATCTATTAATCCAGATCCCTGTCTTTATAATAATCAATTGGTGGCTATGTTTCCAGCCCTTTAGCCACAGACTTCACCTAGATACTTTTCAGGTTCATCCAAACTCCTGATCTGATCCACAGTGTCATATGACTGAATGAAAGTATGATCAACAGCGCCTGTGATATCACTGGATCAAAGGCTTAAAAACAAAGTTAAGACTAGACTTTAGATTTTTTTTTTTAGTTCCTAGTTAAATGATCTTTCTGTGATCTTAGCTACTTCCCCCAAAAGATAAAAAGAACACAGACCATCTGGCCCAGACAAAATAAAGATAATCAATGTTAAGTTTCAAATACATTCACAAAGCTTTCTGGTTTTTCATTTCCATTGGGGATGGAAAAAGAGGAAAGATGCTTAAGTGCTGTACCACATAGAGAAACTCAGTTATTATGGCAATATATTCTTGAGATGGCTATGAATTCTTTTTTAAAGTAAATTCCCTTCTATGTAGGATATATTTGAGATTGTTGTACTTGAAGGCAGAAAACGACTCAAATGTCTTCAAGCATCCAGTACAATGCTTCTTATTGAATTTAACAGTTTAAAGAAAAAAAGTATAAATCTAACCTTGACTTACAAGATAAATGAGCCATTAACAGACACGGAAACTGTACAAATAAAATCCAAGAGACAGCACAGTTATTAATAGCATTTAGGCATATAATAAAATCTATTATCTGTAAAGTTGGAAAATAATATTTGAAATTCTATCTCAAACTGTCTTACTCAAAGGGTTTGAGTTGATATATCTACCAAACTCAAGACACAGGGCTACTTCCCCAGATAAGTTAAACATTTAAAAACACAGTATTAAACAGTGAAAAGATCAGGGTAAAGTTATGTCTACCCCTTACTGGAAAATGATTAGTTTTGACAAGTCTGCCTCAGATGAGATCACAACCATGTTATTTAACCACCTGTATGTGTGAACTTTGATTTCATCAATCATAATGTGATCACTTTAGATGTTGGATCATTTTAATGGCCATTTATCAAGTGATCAGTGATATTAATAGCTAGCAGGTCTTACATATTTAACAAGTATCAGGCATTGCGATAATTATTTTCCATGAATTATCTCATTTAAGCCTTGAAGCAACACAAACACATAGGAACTATGATTATAACCATGGAACAGATGGAGAGAATAAGGACTTGGAGAGGCTGAGAAACCTGCCCAAAGTCACATCCTTAATAAGGGATACAGCCAGACTACAATCTAAGTGATACAGGTTCTAGAATATGTGCTCCTCACTCCTGTGATATGCACTTCCAACACAGTTCACAGCAGAGAACTTCAGTTCGTTAATTACAAAGTCACTGCTAGATACGTGTGGAGCACTTGTTATGATCAGGCCCTTGGAGGGGTAGAAGAATGAAGGAGATATGGACTCTGTTCTCAGAGGGCTTACAGATTACCATTATAGCTTGCTTATGGCATTATTAGTAAAATTATAGGAAGGAATGCAAATCCCATGATTATTTAAAAGCTGAGATTCTCTTCCCAGATGAACCATTACATGGTTCATTCAGCAGACACTGACAGTGCCTTGCATGTACCTGCTCACCACGTAACAATCCAGCACACGCCTAAAGTGTGTGCTTCAGATACCCAGGACTCATCACCTGAAGGCTTTCTTGTGGTCCCCTCATAAGCAGAGGGCAGGTAAGGAGAGAAGCTCTCAGCTAAGGACTGATGGAGCTAGAGGATAAATTTCAAGCTTCTTTGCCCTTCAGATGGGAAATCTCTGAGGTGCAATCTACAGTGTCTTCTAGAGTTCCTCAGCAAAGCGATAACTTGCTTGATAATGCATAGTTTATTGACTTTTGTTTCTTCCCTGTCTCACTTTCCTATCCTGGTACTTTCTGGAATCTCCTCTCTAATAAACTACTTGTGTTCAAATCTTGATTCAGACATTACTTCTGGGGGGCCTCAACATAGGACAAATTGTGAATTAATATGATGTCAACAGTATGGAAATTCAGCATCTCACACTACTTCTTAATGTTTCCCTTGTTGAAAAACAACACTTTGCTCTAAGACTGGCAGGTTTGAAAACCAGGTTTACATAAAGTTTGTTAAATTGTTTTATGATGAAGAAAGTAAAATACAATGGGGAATTCTTGATAGAAGAGAAGATCAAAATATGTTTAGTGTGTTTCTCAAGCCCAATAAACCTGTTCTGAGGCAGCCTCCAGCAGCTGTCAGAACAGAAGGCTCTGTGTGTTAATATATCAAGCCGTGACTCCAACCTACAGAGAAGAAATTCTTCCTCAAATACGTTCAAAAGAGATACTGTCTAAGAAGAGTCAAATAAGAAAGGAACAAGATCAGGACAGTAGGTCAAAGAATGAAGGCAGCTTGGCAGCATGAAAATTCCCCAAATGGAAGTCATATAATTGAGTTCTAACCTTCCTTTTGTCCCTAAAAAAGCTGGACACTCTGAAAGCCAGTTCATTTCTCAGAGCCTTATTTTCCTGCAAAATGTCTGCAAAATGATGTTTGATTAAGTTGACTTTTTAAAACTATTTTTATTTTGGAACAAAAGTATGTACTTGCAGATTACTGGCTGCCTGGGAAAGGAGCGGGGGAAGGCATGGATTACCAAGTGTGATCAGGAAACTTCTTAATTTGTTCATCTCCTTGATTGTGGTGATGGTTTCACTGGTGTACACATATTGTCAAAACTTATTAAATTGTGCTTTTTAAATAATTTTACTTCAACAAAGCTGGAAAAAGGAAAGGTACGTACTCATTGGAAATTTTTCCAACAATTTATAATGGTAAATTCTCCTTTTTTTCCAACATCCAGTGTCCCCAAGCCTGATCCCAGGAGATCATTTTTAAATATTTTGAAATGTTTGAGTTGTTCAGGGTTTGGTTCAGGTTTCTCATTTTTTCCTTCTCTACACTCTCTTCCCATGTGCTATCATCAATTATCTCAATTTTGAATTCTATCTATAGGTAAATGACGCCTAAGTGTCAGGCTAGAACTCACTTCTAAGCTCCAGACTTACAAATACAATTGCCCGCTAAGCCTCTCCACGTGGATGTTTCATAGACAATTCGAATTCAGCATGTCTCAAACTACTCTTACATTCCTTCCTTCACCTCCCGCTGAAGTCTTTCTCTTTCTTTGTAAATGGTGCCATCAAGCACTTCCTCAATTAAGAAATCTGTCATCTTTTAAAACTTCAAATCAAATAACTTCTCTTCCCAGCTAACATCCCACTAAAAACTACTGATTGTGAATAAAATAAAATCCAACTATTTTTCATAGTTTATAAAACTCTATAGCAGCGGTTCTCAAAGAATGATCTGCGGATCCCTAGGGGGTCCATGGCCCTCAGGACTTAGTTTGGCCAAAACTATTTTCATAATACTTCTAAAATGTCACTTGCCTTTTTTGCCTGTTAACATTTGCATGGATGCTGCAAAGGCAATGCTGAGTAAAACTGTTGGCAGCCAGTATGTATCAAGGCTGTAGCTTCAATCTATTGCATTATATCTCTTCAATCTATTGCAACATTGCATTTTTCTCTGCCGTACATTATCAGGTGGGGGGGGCAGTTTCACATGAGAATATTCTGATAAGCACTTAAAATGATGAGTGTTTTTTAAAATTACAACTCTTGAGTAAATGTCTTTTAAAATATCCTATGTGATAATAAATACCTGTGTAATTGTTTGAATTATGAGCTGAGCTAGCCACCTTTTTCATGAAACACCATTTTTATTTCAAAGAATGACTGACAAATTATGTTTATTAAGATCTGAATGAGCATTTACTATGTATAAAGCACCATGCTAGATCCTGGTGGTGACAGAAAGGTATATGCCGTAGCTCTGAAATCCAGCTTTTCCACAACCATCACTACCCATTCAATCAGATGTCAGTTCTTGCATTTCTCTTTCGTGTTTCCGTTTTATAGCCATAGTTCATCATATTGCATCACTTTTAATGTTAAATGTTCTTTTCTTTTATTTCAGCATCTAACAAGGGTACAAATATTTAGGTTACACATATTGCCTTTGACCCACCAGAGTCAGAGCTTCAAGTGTGTCCATCCCCCAGACAGCTGGGTTAGCAAACTCGTGCATTTAAACTTTTAAAGGCTATTTTCAAATTGACCTCCAAAAAAGCTGAACAAATTTCCATTTCCACTAATGGTTTAGGTAATTGATCAGCTGTCTAGACTGTAGGGCTTGGGAAGAGAGAGCTAAGAGAGGCTGTTTCTTCCATTGGCCTATCACAGTGTTTAAAATGTTTCTTCAGAGTTGAAGGTGTCTTTTATATGCATATTACCTTGAAAGAATGACAAATTACTACACTCTCATTAAGACAATTTGTGAGTCTTTGGAAACACAAATGAGATAATTAAAATGGTAATGAAAAGAAAGGGAACACTGGTATCCCTAGGGGAGAGGTAATCTGAACAGAACTCTAGGATAGCATTCACCCATCCTTCCACGAGAAAAAATAGGACAACTTTGGACAACTGATAAAGAGACCCTCAGAGGTCAGAAAGTTAGAATAAAGGCATACTGAAGACAGGCATCTGGCCTTGGTGTTAGCTGTGTTCCACTCCCTGCTCAGCCATGGGCCATATGATAACTCTAAAAAAGCCACTAATCCTTTCTGGACCTCACTACTATCGTCAACCCTCAAGTGCTGGACACTCCAGTCCCTGAAGCTCTAGTCCTTTCTAATCCAGAACTATACTGAGATTTTGCTTAAGGGCAGGTTATGGTCCCAAAATTAATTCAAGGAAAGAGTGCAGGAGAACTATTAATTAAGCTGCAGAAATGACACTACTTGTATTAGTTTCTTATTGCCACTATGACAAATTATCACAAATTGAATGGTTTAAAACAACACAATTTTTTTACCTCTGGAAATCAGAAGTCTAAAATAGGTCTCAGTGGGATAGAATAAAAAACTGCATTCCTTCCGGAGGCTCTAGAAGAAAATTTGTTTCCTTGCCTTTCCTACCTTTTAGAAGCTGCCTGCATCCCTTTGCTGTTGGTCCTTTCTTCTATCTTCAAAGCCAGCAGTGTAGCATCTTCAAATCTCTCTCTGATTCTGACTTTCCTGCCTCACTGCTTTACACAGAAGAACCCGTTTAATTACACTGGGCCCACCTGGATAAACCAGTATATTATTCCCACATCAAGAGGCTTAAATTAATCACAAAGTTCCCTCCTTTTTGCCATGTAAGGTAACACATTAACAGGGGTACAGATGTGGGCAATTTTTGGGGAGCCATAATTCTACCTACCAAAAAAAAAAATAAGTGAAGAATGTACTCTCTGATGGTACAAAGCCAGAGGCCAGAATGTATGTTGTTTCTCTTTAGTAGTCTTTCTAGTTATTATTATAGTTACTGTATAACAAACAACTTCAAAATAGCAGCAATCATTTATTTGTTTGCATATCTGCAAATAAGGCAGGGCTTGGCTGGGACAGCTGGTCTCTGCTCACACAGCACCAACTGCGGCAGCTCAAGTTATACAGTCATATGGGTTCTGGCTGTTGGCCAAGAGCTTGGTCAGGACCTTGGGCTGGGGGTAGAGGGGTCACATTCTCTCCACATAGGCCTCTCCATGGATTAAAATAAAGCTTTCCTCATGCAATGGTGGGTGAGTGTCAAGAGCACAAGGCTCAAGAAAACCAGACCTAAGCTGTGTTATCTTGAAGAATCTAGATTTGGGAATCACAATGAGTGACACGGAGTCACCTCTGCAGAAATTACAAGATCACCCTTGTTCAAGGAGAGAGAACACAGGCCCCACATCCTTTTGAGAAGGGTATCAGAGTCATAGTGTGAGAAAAGCATGTGGAATGAGAGGTAGTATTTTAGCCATCTTTGGGTAATAAAATTTACCATGGGGTACTCCAGAATCTTAATTCTAACTATTTTTGAAATAGTGCTATAACCAATGCCCGAAAGCTGCACAACCCACCAGTAATTTGAAAAGGTCTTCCTGGCACAGCCTTGGGCCAGCATAGTGGAAGACTGGGTATACATTTGGAATAAAAAACTCTTCTTTTATTATCAATCTTGCCCAGTGGAAACTTAACAAATTCTCAAACTAGAAATCAGAACTGACATTAAATATCCTCTATTCAAAGGAAATTTTATTATTTCCTTCTGCTTAAGTATGTTGGCATTCTCCCCTTTCTGGTAAATGTTTTACTATATAAACTATAGGATAAATAAGTGCAAGGGCTTTTATGCTCAATTTCAGATTCATAACCTCATCCATGGTGTCAAAACACATAAGTGGACAATAAGAAAATTCAGTCATCTGGATGTTTAGTCTAAATCTATGCTAAATCTCTGAATATTGGGACATATTTGGTAAAGGAGCTGAATTTTATTTTCAACCTGGATGTTTGACCTTATTTATACATGTGAGTAAGTGGATTATGAAGAAGCCTGGATAATTTTTAGGTCTCAGCAAATTCATCTCCCTAAATTTAGACTTGTTTTTACCTTGGTTACTTGTAGTGAGATGGATATTCATTTGTAATTAATCAAAATTAGTTTTTCTTATCTTTCAGTTTCCCTCTGTCTTTGCACAAGAGAAAGCAAATGACTCCCTCTCTTCCCCCGTCCCACAGATGGTTGTACTGGATTGAGTACCTGTGATTTGAAGTATCCTAAGGTTTCCATTATTCTACCTTCCTACTTACTTTCCCTTCTTTCTGTCTTCTCTCCTTTTAACACGTGTTTACCGAGCACCCACTATGTGGAAATTTCTCTGCCTACACCTCATGAGATCCTGGAAATGGAGACAAAACATAACACCTGCTGTTGTTTATGTCGTAGTGGAGAAATGGGGGGAAATAGATGTGGATGGACAACAGTCCACAGGAATGTGGAAGGGGGAGTGGGCATTTCTCCTGACAATAAGAGATGAAGATCACAGAAGGCTTCGCAGAGGAAGTGACGTCTCAAATGGGCCTTGTGGGATTTCAGAGGGATGGGCCAGAGAAAGGAGAGCAGATGCCATTTATTCCAATCTCTGACCCAGTGTACAAAGGGACTCTGCGCAGCAGGGTGCGTGGAGGGCTCCTGTGGGCTTCAACAGAAAAGCAGGATGAGAGTGTCAGGCTCTGGGAGTGAGTCAGATAAAGGATAAAACAGTAAGTTAGAGATTAAAAAAAAAAAAAAACAGTATGTTCTTTGTCCTATAGGCAACTAATGCCACCACTTTGAAGAGATGGAGCATGACAAAGTCAGTTCTGTGTTTTGTGAAGCCGTCCGTGGGGACAATGTAGAAGAGTGACCAAAAGAAGAGACAATTAGAAGCAGAAAGGAGGGCAACTCGGGCGTGGTTTTAATAACATTTATGGGAAAACACGGCTTCTGTCACATTTTAATTTAATTTCAAGTCAGTTACACGTTGACTTCATTTATATAAACTATATTAAATGCTTTGTCGATAATTCCACAGCAGAATGCTTAATTTGCCACAGAAATGCATCCATTTTGCAGTCAAGCACTATACTGCCATTCCTCGAGATGCAGCTGATAAAGGCAAGTATTTCCCCTGCGATATTTGAACTCCAATTATTTTTGTGACACGTATGCACTTATGAAAAGAGAAAGATTATTTAAATTTGTCCAGAGACAGTTTCACTAGAGAGAGTATGGAGTCTGTTAATTCCGATTGGAGAGTATTTGTGGGTTTGCCTAGGAGGCCCCCTTAAACCAGTTAAACAGGCAATGATAAATCTGAAATTGGTAAATTCGTTTGAAATAGCAACATTCAGCAAGTACTTATTGAGTTCCAACTGTGTGCTAAGCTCCAAGAAGGCAATGGCGAGGGGATCTAGCATATTCAGAGGTCCTTAGCAGGAAAGTGGACAGGCAGGCATCCTACTACATGGGCCAGTATTTATTTGAAAGTGAAAGGATCATACCTTAAGCATCATTCATGATGGCGACATGGCAAATTTTCAACGAAAGACTGCTTAATTGAAAACAAGAAGGAAAAATGATGTCAGTAATTTTTTTAAAAAAGGCCTCACTTTATCAGAAACAGAGAAGATGAACAAAGGAAAACCTCTCTAAGGAAGACGAGAGAACTTTAGAGACAGAGGAAAGGGAAGTATATAGCAAGTGCTTAATAAATAGTTGTTGAATTAGGATTCTGTTTTACTTAGTGGGCAGTGTAACAGAGTGGCTGGTTAATAGTGAGTGCTTTCTCCAGCCGACCACCTGGGTTGCAGTCTTGACATTATAATTTATAATTACAGTGAGTGCTATGGGTTTAAATGTACCCACCCAAAATTCATATGCTGAAGTCCGAACCCCTAGTTCCTCAGAATATGATCTTATTTGGAAGTGTCATTGTAGATGTAATTAGTTACAAGGCCATCATGCTGGAGTAAGGTGGCCCTGTCTTAGCTCAGGTTGCCGTAACCGAACACCATAGGCCAGGCAACTTAAACAGCAGAAATCCACATTATCACAGTATGGAGCCTGGAAGTCCAAGACCAGGGTGCCAGCACACTCAGGTTCTGGTGAAGGCTCTCTTCCTGGCTTACAGATGGCTGCCTTCTCGCTGTGTCCTCACATGGCCTTTCCTTGGTACATGAACTTGGAGAGCTCTCTATACGTCTAGCCTTCTTATAAGGCCACCAGTCCTACTGGATAAGGACCCTACTCTTATGACCTTATTTAGCTTCAACAACCTCCTAAATTTCCTATTTCCAAATATAGTTACCTTAGGTAATATAGCTTCAATATATAAATTCTAGGGGTCCCTAAATCAGTCCATGGAAATTCCTAATCCAATATGACTGGTATACTTATAAGAAGAGGAAATTTGGGTATAAACATGAATAAAGGGATGACAAGGTGACAAGACACAGGGAGAAGATGGCCATCTGCAAGCCAAGGAGAGAGGCTGGGAGCACATCCTTCCCTCATGGCCCTCAGAGGGAACCAGCCCTGCTGACATCTTGATCTCAGACTTCCAGCCTCCAGACCTGTAAAACAATAAATTTCTGTAGTTGAAGCCACTCATACTGTGGGACTCTGTTACCATGGCCCTGACAAGCTAATATCCTGAGTAGCCTCAGACTAATTACAAGTTGTCCCCTCTGTGTCTCAGTTTTCTCACTGTAGAAGGGGAGAGGATGATAACACATGCCTTTTAGGACTGTTGTGAGGATTAAATATAATAATATATGCAAAGCCCTTAGATTAGTGCATGTCACAGAAGGGGCAGTAAATAAGTCAGCTACTGTTTTAATAATGCTCCCTTGGCAACAGAGGGGCCTCCGTGTTTGTGTGAGAATGGATTGTATAAGACTGCCTCTGCTAGATGCCCCTTACCAGGTATAATCTCATTTAATTTTCCCCACACCCCCAACAATGATAAACATTTCTAACGCAAACAAAGCAACACAGCTCAATGGAAAGTGCACCGGATGTAGGATCTGATGGTCGTGGCTATGATGTCTCAAATTTCCTCATTTGCAAAACAGGAATTAATTTCTTCTGACACGAAGGCTTGTTGTGAAGATAAAAGGAAGAGGCTGGCACATAGCAGGGTCTGAAGACAAGAGTGAGCTGGAGGGGTTGGAGGTAAGGTCACACCACCAGCCCTGATGCACTTGCACAGCATTTTCACAGTCTGTACGTGTAGGCGGCAGCCTGCTCCGGAGCCCAGGTGTCTCCCTCTCCAGGGGTGTCAGGTGTGGCTCATGTGGTCACTAACACCCCAGGCCGCCTGCCTGCCTGCAGCTGCAGCTATTTTGTTGTTGCCATTGTCTCAGTTATTTCCCCCTCACCTGTTGGCATTTGCACATTTCTGCACAGCAGTATACAGAGCACACAGCAGCATTCTCCATCTAATTGAGGACAGAAAAAGACAAAACTAAAAACAAGTCCAGTCCAGCCACAGTAACAATGGGCATGGTTCTTATTTTATCATGTGGTCCTTGGCGGGCAGGTGGGCTGCATTGGCTGCCTTTAGCTCTCAGAGGCTTCGGTTTCTGGTGCTGCACTAATTTGCACAACTTTCTTTCATCTGCCTCTCAAGGTGGTGATTCTTTCTGCCAAACCTGGACCGCAGGCTTCCTAAACCTCTGAGCACCTTTGCTCATCTCTGAGTGGCACCAGAGACTGGGACTTGGATGCTTTTTGAATTTGCTGACTACAAATCCAACCGCTACAATGACATTCTGGCCTCACACCCAATATCCATTGTGACACTTCTCCAGTCTGTTCTGAGGCATATGTCTGGAGAGTCATTCTGTTCTTTTCTTTCTCTTCAATCTGAATGTTATCTTTTATCCCTACATGCTCAGAAGGGTGTGTGGTACTTATACCTGGCTATGGGTAAGAAAGAACAAAGAATGACTTTCAAGTTGAGTGTTACTTGAGCAGCAGAGCCTCACACACACAAAAAAGAGTTTTCCCTATGTTTTTAGTTATTGTTTTTCTTACGAGGTTTTTTTTGGTTTATTTAAGTGGTTATTGTATGACTTCTTGCCTCATTGCCTATCAGACACAGTATTCTTCTCCCAACTGTGAAAAAATATACCTATCATATTTTTTTTAACCAACAGATGTTTTCTATTTGGCATTTTCAAATATTTTGATGCTTTCCATAGTCCGTTATATGTGCATTACACTTTCAAAATGAGGTTTGAGAATAGACACTGAGGCCATATTATCTGCCCATTTTCCCAAAAAGTCAATAGAAGGGTATCACTCATGAAAAATAATTTTGGTCATTCTTGCCATCTCTTTTGGATGTGAAGATACAATTATGATGTTTTTGTGCCATAGACATTCAATAAATAGTCATTGATGATTTCAATGAAAAAAGTGCCTTCCCTGTCACACTTTGACGAAATCAGAAAAATATCTTTGGCACCAAAGATATTTGGGAAACAAGTTCCAAATAAATTACACATTTTTCTTTTCTTTTATTTACCTCTATATAACCCTGATTTTCCAAAAAAAATTTTTTTTTAATTTCCCTTTGTACAAATTTCAAAGAAATCTACAATACAATGGGTAAAGCAGACTTATATGTGTAGGCAAAATGTAGTGTTTAAAATTGGAGCCACCAATTTTGTGGAAAAACATGTGTTTAGACCATCAACTGTGTTAGTCATCCTTAACACTGATTTAACATTTTGAAACTTTAAAAATATTAATATTATAACTGCCTTAGTCTTTTTTGTGCTGCTATAAAAGAATAGCTGTGGCTGGGGGATTTATAAATAAAAGGTTTATTTGACTGTCGGTTCTGCAGGCTGAATAAGCACATTGCACCAGCATGTGCTTCTGGTGAGGGGTCCAGGGAGCTTCTAATCAAAGCAAAAGGCAAAGGGGGAGCAGAAGCATCACATGGAGAGAGAAGGGGACAGACAGAAACAGAGAGAGAGGAGAGGTGCCATGCTCTTTTAAACAATCAGCTGTCACTTGGACTAGCAGAGCAAGAGCTCACTCATTACCATGGGGAGAGCACCAAGCCATTGGTGAGGGATCCATCCCCCATGACCCGACACCTCCCACCAGACCTCACTTCCAACATTGGAGATCAAATTTCAACATGAAATCTGGAGGGGACAAACATGCAAAGCAAACCATATCAATAGCTAATATATTTTAAAAGATAAAATACATTTGGAAACAAGGGAGAAAAGGAGGAGACAGGGAAGGAAAGAGGAGAGAGAAAGAGAAAAGCAAAAAGCAAATAACACTCAACATGGAGTAAGAGAGTTACAAATATGGAAGGATAGAAGGTGAGAACATACCCTGTGATGGTGGATTGAAATTGGCAGTAACAATTCAAACTCCTGCTTTTTCACAGATATAGATATAAATGCAGATGAACCTAAAAATATAAAGGCATATATGCACATTTTTTTCAACTCTGCTGAGAATGCCTAGAAGAAATGGACTATGAGAAAATACCACTCTCCACTAAAAGAAACTGGGGCTCCTTCAAGAAAAGACTTATTTTACTACTAGGGAAAATGAGGTTGGAACTTATTTTTGACGAGGAGTAAGGGAAAGCTCAAAGAATGATGGGCACAGGTAAACATGCATGCACAGAGGCGCACACAGGATCTGGCTTCTAGAGACTGCCAAATGCTGGACAACTTGAGCATAAAAATAAATACTGATAATGATGGATTGTAACCCATTGATTAAAATAGGAATCCATGAGTTCATATAAGATAACTAAATAAATTAATAGATGAGTAAATTAATGGAAGAGAAGCAAAAACCCTTTCCTACAGCAGAATACCAACTCATCCATATATAAGAGATGATGAAATAAGAAAATCTCCAATAGACGGTAAAATTAGTAGGCAAAAGTTGGAGAAAAAAATGAGTAGATACCTTGACCCAATGATTGATCTTAACATAATATCGGCAGCAACCAGCATTATGCTCTTCCTGATGTGATACACTGAGGACACAATATCACTTCTGTGATGTTCCCACATTTTTGATGCATAGCTTGAAATTAATCATGAAGTAACATTAGACCGATCTAAATTGTGGGATATTCTACCAATTAACTGATTTCAACTCCTTAAAAATATCAGCATCAGGAACGGCAAAAAATGGCTGATGGATTGCTAGATCAAAAGAGACTAAAGAGATATTACACATAAATGAATGCATGATCTTGGATTAGATCCTGGAAAAAAACTGATGAAATTTGAGTATGGTTGGTGGATTAGATAGTAGTAAAGGGCCAATGTTAGATTTTGATAACTGTAAATGGGTAAATGCCTTATTCTTAGGAAACACTCACTAAAATATTTAGGGGTAAAGGGGCATGTTATCTTCAATTTATCCTCAAATAAAAGGCATGTATTTATTTTAGAAAAAAGTGTGTGTGTGTGTGTGTACATGGGAGAAAATGATTAAACAAGGAGGAAGTTTATTATAAATAATTGGTGAATGTGGGTATATAGAAATTCTTTGTGCTATTCTTACAACTTTTCTGTCGGTTTTAAATTATATAAAAATAAAGAGATATTTGTGAAAGTTCTAGATGGAAAAAAAATCATCCAACATGGGGACATTCCTTTTCTTAAAAAAAAAGAATCAACAGGTCTAAGAAGTGATATTCCAGATGTGTGAAGCAATAAGTTCAATGTCTGGCTACAAAAATATTTAACTTCTTATGTGCAATAGTTCCCAACTGAGGTTTAGACAAGTTGTTTTTGCCAAGCATGCTGACATTTCTAAACTGAAGAATTTGTATTTTTGAGAAAAACCAGCCTCATATATAATTTATTTTATTATGGGACTTGTTCAAGTATTGGTAGTCGTTTATGTTAAGCCCTTTCGACGGGTAAACAGTGACATTGTTTAACTTTAGTCAAGGTCTTTCTGTCTTCTCAGATCTTTCTCAAAATATTCCCTTTGGAAAAGTAATATTGTTCAGGGCAAAACTGTTCAGTATTCTGATGCCTACTCACAGAGAGAAGAGGAACATTTGGCCATTGGAAAAGGTACTCGTTATTGTCAAAGCATTAAGATAAGCGGTGAGATGCACCCACTACATTCCTAAAACTCCACAAACATAAGCTTTAAGATATAGCAGTCCAAATTAGAATTTGACACTTACAAACATAACTGACAAAATTGAGAGACGTATATCAAGCCAAAGCAATGCAAAAATATACAGCTATGCATTTGAGTAGTGGAGATAAAAACTGTGGAATGTCGAACACATTTGGCAGCCTTTATAGTTTAGGAGAATAAAAAAGCAACTTGCGGTGGTGTTAGCAGAATTTCTTGATACTTACTACTAAGTTAATCTCAAGACCAATATATTTTTGTTTTCATCTTTCATTATCTTTTATTTCACTTTATGGATTTTCACTGAAATTACGTAGAATTATTAGAAGCTAAATTTATATGGAATAAAATTTCTAGGGTATAGCAATATTCTATACATTTTTAAGTGCATTTTCAGCAATGCTAATTCCTTGTGTATGTGATACTTTTCTGTTTGTAATGCTTTTTCAAACTTCATGTGTTGTGTTATGTCTAGCTTTTTTGCTAAACATTGTGAGGTTAATCATGTTATATGTGGGTGTATTAGGGTTCTCCAAAGACACAGAACATATATATGTAAATGTATGCATGTGTCTACACATACATGCACCCACATATATGTACATGTGTGTACACATATGTGTGTGTGCGTGTATATGTATGTGTATGTGTATATATAAGGAGATTTATTTTGAGGAATTGGCTCATGCAATTATGGAGGCTGAGGAGTTCCCTAAACTGCTACCTGCAAGTTCGAGACTCAAAAAAGCCAATGATGAAAGGTGAAAGTCCAGTCCAGTCTGAGGGGAGGAGAAGACCAATGTCCCAGCACAAGTAGGCAGGCAGAAAGCAAAAGACTTGAATTCCTCCTTCCTCTGCCTTTTGTTCTATTCAGGCACTCAATGAATTGTTTGACACCCATTCACTCTGAGGAAGAAAATCTGCTTTACTGAATCCACTGATTCAAATTTTAATCTCATGGAGAAACAGCCTCACAGACACACCCAGAAGTAATGTTTCATATGGACACCCCTTGGACAGTCGACACATAGAATTAACCATCATAATGGCTGTAGTTTGCTCTCCTTCTGAATGAATATAATGCAGTTTGTATTTCCATTCTGCTGTGATGGACATTTGGGTTGTTTCTAGTCTGAGGTTCTTGTGCATGTCCTTTGGGGAACATATGGATGCACTTCTGTGTGTTAGTACAGTCCTGAGGGCAGACATGCTATGTCATGAGATACACATGTTATTGCCCATTTTCCAAAATGGTTGTACCAATTTATACTAAGCCATGGTGCTTGAAAGTCACAGTTACTCCACATTCTTGCCAACACTTGGCATTATTAGTCTAATCAAGCAGGAAAGGGTGGCTTGAGACACACAATGTTTCTGTTGAGATCAACTCTAAACCCTCATGAAATTTAAAGAATTGATTAAAGGCATCAGAGAGCTGCTGAAACAACAGGAACTAGAAAGGCAAAGATTTCAGAGAGGGGAGAAGTGAAGAAATGTGAGTTTATCACTTGTAGCTGCCTTTTTGTCTAAAAGGATTTGCAGATTCTTGGTGTGGGCAACAGGCCAAGAATCCAAGATCTGTTCTGGGAAAAGGGCTGGGAAATGGCAAACAAGTGAGACTTTTTGCAGTTCTATAAAGCTGGAAAGACAAAAGTAGAGACTTTATGGTCCTCCAACACACAGCCAGCATTTCCCTCAGCACATTTGTCAAATTCTAAAGCTGTGTAGGATGAGAAATTGAGCAAAAGACAAGTTGAAAACATCTAAAAAGCAGTGCAGAAATGTTCCTCGGTCCCATACTATTGTGTAGACTACAATTAGAGTGCAGAACCCACCAGGGACTTGGCCTTTACAAATGCCCTGGGTCCCTGTCCCAGTGTTATGTTCCAAGAACAGAGTAGAACCAGAGGGAGACTGAGCCTCAGCTTTGCAAAAATGGCCTCGACTGGGTGCATTATTAGAGAAAAGTAATAGTAGAGGAAAGCATGAACCCATTCTAAAGAAGATAATCTCATGTAAAATACCAAATATTTTTATTTGCAACTGCCCTGTTGAAATTCTTATTTTTATGTATTTTGTCCATCTTTTTCTCAGTTTTTTGAAAATATTAATAATTATTTAAAGTCTTTGCTAACTCCAAGATATGTGTCAAGTGTGTCTGTTTCCATTGACTCTTCTTTTTTTGATTTCAGTAGTATTACTCTAACTCTTCGTAGATGTGAACATTTTTGATTGAATATTGGGATAAATCACTAAATTCTTAAAATTTGCATTTTGCCATTTTTTTTGAAGTTTGCTACTTTAAGTCAATTTAAGGTTTAGCTCTGAAAACTCTAGTATCTAGTTCACGTGTGACTGTCTCTGTTGTTCTTTTGATTTTGAATTCCTGTTTATTTTTATGTATAGTAATTTTGGTTGAATGCCACTCATTCTGTATAAATATTATAGAGTTTAGATGATGTTCTCCTACAGTGAGGATTCACCCTATTCTGCTGTAAGTAGGAGGAGTTCACCTTAACCCAGTCAGGAACTGATTAGACCCAACGCTAGTCTGCAGTCTCTTTAAGTCTTGGTTGATTTCTTTTTTACCTCCAGTTCCTAGAGCGAAGCTTGCCAAGGGTCCAAACTAAAAGACTGGAGTGTTGACTGTGACCTCGTTTCCTTGGCAGGTCTGAATTCCAATTTTTGTGTACCCAGTGTTGTGAGACTGCCAACAACTCTCTTCTCCTTTTCAGCTAATTTTTACTCAGCTTCTTAACCCCTGACACTGCTCAATAAAGAACTGGCAAATGCCTAGCGGGAAGTTCCAAAGAATGTCAGGCGTACTTCACGATGCCTCTTTATTTTTCACGATCTTAGTCCCTCAAGCCCTTGATTCCTCATTGGCCTCAACTCCAGCTTTTGTCTTTCAAATCTCTGCTGGCTCCCCTGCCCTTTGGCAGCTGTCTTCTGCCTGGCTTCTCAAACTCTCACTCATACCAAAAATTAACAAATGCCCTCAGAGGAAAAGCAGCCTGTAGAAGTTGAGCTTATCTTAATGATCTTCATTTTTTTCCCCTGGAATGTTAGCTCTCAAGTCTTGGTTACCAATGCAATTTTCCAATGCTTTCACATAGATTTTATTTATATATATTATATTTGACTTTTCCAGTTACTCTTGATGCTAGATTATTCTGCTACAAGCCCATCACTCAGTCAGAAACAGAAATCCCTTCACATTTGTGTTTTACTAATCCTGAGTTAAGTGTCATTATCTCCATTTTACAAATGATATAAAAGATTTAATGAAGATACGGGGTTTACCCAAAGTTGCATGGTTAGCAAATGGTAGAACTTGAGTCATGAGTTCTCTTTCCAAGTTCAGTCCTCGTGATCCCTATTCTTATACTAAGTTGTCATTTGGTCAGTTGGTCAGTATATTGCCTAAGAGGTGCATGAAAGAAAAAGATAATCGTCCACTGCCACACATCTGTTTTTGAAGTGTAATAATAAAATACACACACACACACATATATATTGTTTTAAATTTTTAGTGCTAGATCATGACTCTTCTTGTTCTGGTTTGCCACTCAAACTGAAGTAAGTAATCATATTATTAATATATTCTCTACATATTTAATCAATTCAACTTTTGTGTAAATTAAAATACTTTCATAATAAGCCAACTTTTAGAAATAGATATATAATAGACTATTTCTAATAAATTTTAATGTAATTTTAGTTAATTTTTTGATAATATAATAACATTTATTGATCTCTTACTACATCTGAAATACTTTATATGCACTATGCTTTGTATAGAACATATATTATTATTCCCATTTTATAAAAAAAGTAGCCAAAGTTTAGGAATATTTTTAAAACTTGGCTAAGAATGTACATTTGATGCAATCAAGTGTGACTCTCTTCCACACAGCCTAAACCAGACCTTGTGTAGTTAAATACCATGCAGAGCTAAGCACACACATGCAGGGGAAAATAATCTTATATTTTATTTCTTTTAAATGTTAATGTCTATTGATTTCCTATTGTTATTAAGGGAAAAAGAAAGCATTTATACAACCAAATCAATTGAGTGTATATCTATTATAATTGCTGGGGTGGATACACAGAAGTCACAGAAATTTCCACTTTCCTCGATAAGAAAGAACATGAATACAAGAAATACCCCACTGCAGAATGTCATTAAGTGTTGGGTGACTCAGATAAGAGACTTAGGATAAGCAGAGGAGCTGGTGCCTGCTGTTGGCAGAGACTGAGTGGAGAAGGGTGACTCTTGGAGTGTGTCTAGAAGGGCAGAGCTGAGATTAGGGACAAGAAGGGACAAAAGGTCCCAGACACAGGGACCGCAGAGGTGAGAATGTGAATGGTGTGTCCTGGCGTCAAAGCATGAGCATCGAAAGTCTCTTTTTGGATCTACCTTAAGTGAGCTTCATACTTTTGAAATTTTTAACCCATTATTCTTTGTTCATTACAAAGAAAAAGACTAAGCAGGGCTGTTTCTGTGTGCACTTTGAAGAGGATAAGCAATGTAACACTTTGCCCCCAAATATTGTTATTCTCACTGGTCTTCATTATTTCTTTTCCATTCCTTTATTCAAAGCCCCAACAGCTCTAATACCAGCAATTCTCTTCTCTTTTAAACAAGTATGCCTGGATATAGTATCTTACATTAACAGCTTATTTTAAGCTAATTAATATATTCCTTTTGTACATTATTTGAGAGAGTAGGTTACGAACTGGGTAGAGGAAGAAAAGGGAAGGAATTATATGAGAGACAGAACGTACAAAGGGGTGATGGCCAGTCCACAGGTGACAACAGATCTCTGATCTACAACCTCTGCAGCAATCAGCCCAGAACATCAGGATTTGGTCGATGACTGCCAGCTCCTTACTTTCTGTCCCCACTTCTAACTCAGGACCAACCACAGAAAAGCAAATATGCTCCCTAAACCAATCACATAAGATGTCCCTCTTCCAGATAGCCCACTTCCAGCTTCTCTATGCTGACAACATCCAACCACAGCATACAGAGGTCTTCCACCTTTTTCACTATAAAACATTCCCATTCCTCCAATAGCCTTTGAGTCTGTGTCAAACACAAGAGCTGACTCTCTAGCTATATGTAGCAGGATCTGAACAAATAACCTCAGCTTGTTCTAGTTTGGGTTGTCTTAGTTTATCTTC
The DNA here is from genome assembly GCA_963574885.1 of Lepilemur ruficaudatus. Taxonomy (NCBI): domain Eukaryota; kingdom Metazoa; phylum Chordata; class Mammalia; order Primates; family Lepilemuridae; genus Lepilemur; species Lepilemur ruficaudatus. Next base: position 41,393 of record CAUYRT010025327.1, on the reverse strand, counting down.
ACGCATGCAAACAAAATGTTTCTTGAGTACTTTCTAGCACCAAGTACTCTGGTGTGGTAGGGTCTGGAGCAGCAACAGGAAAGAGCTAGACAGAGTCCCTGCCCTCAGGGAGCTTATAGCCTATGAGGGAGAGCAGACCATAAAAAAAAAAGTTAAAATCAAACAGATGAATAAAATAACGTAAGATAATTAGAAATTGTGTTCAATAACCAGAGAGAGTACTTAGAGCAGGAAGGGAGACACTTCCTAGGCTAGTTGGGGAAGATCGCCCTAAAGTAAAATGGAACCTGAGACTTGATGAAGAGGAGGAGGGCTGCGACGTGCAGGAGAATTTGGAAGCAAGTATTAATCCATTTTACAGGAAGGAAAAGTGAGGTTCTCTGCCCAGAGTTGCACAGCTTGTGACTGGCCGTGAGAAGTTTCCATCCCACTTGCTGCGGCTCTCCAGGGCGCCTGGGAGGGGCTGGCCTGGGTGCAGTTTAATGATGGGACTGTCACTGCTGAAGAGGCTTCTTAACAGCCAGAAAATTGAAGAACACTGAAGGCCTGGGGAAAGGGAAGGCAAGGACTCTTAAAAGGGTAGCGGGAAAGTGACGAAAGAGGGATAAAGGGTCACTGTAGGCAAATGCCACAGACTTCACTATTTGCCTCAGGGTGGCTTTGAGTATCTGAGTAAGGAAAGAAAAAGAAGTATTGATGGAGACCAGCGTCTGAACGTGCAGAGTAGAAAGGTTGGACTAAAGCATTTCTGGTTTGACAAATCTGAAAAATAAGATGCCATTTAGAAAACACATGTGTTGGTGAGAATAAGGAAGTAAAGAGTTGGGTTTCTTAAATAAGTTAAATTAAACCTGAAGCCTGTATCAGATAGATTATTTCTGTTGCCATTACATAACGCAAACAAGATTATTTAAATTAAATCTTACGAATGTAGACTGTTTTGACCAAGTTTCAGCAACCTAGGCCCAAAATAACCTGAAATGGAATCACAGCTTTTCCTTCTCTGGGGGCGGCGGGCAGAGGGGAGGGCATCCCCGTTGGCCTCAGAGGTGTGAGGGACGAGCATGCCATTTGAAAGGAAGATTGCCCACAGGTACCTGCCTACTGGTCTTTCGGGAAGGTCGCTGCCATTAGAGATATTCAGGGCTATTAAAGTGCTGTCAGGATCCATTAAGGGAGAAAAGTAACGGCTTCTTAGGGCCTTGGTAGATTCCCTGGAAAGTCTAGTTTTGGGGGTCCTCTGCTGCAGACAGTCCTTACACTCTATTTAGGGATCTTGCTATTTTTAGTTTTCCTTAGTTGGTTCCCGGAACTTAAGTCCATATCACTTATTTAACTCTCGTTTCCCTCTCCTCCATCTGAAGTTAAAAAACAAAAATGACATAAACTTTATAAAATATCTCTCTCTCTCTCTCTTTACTTTAGTGTCATGTCTGTGACAAATCCAGCTCTGAGAATTTCTTTGCTGGCCAGTAAGGACCTGCTGCTTCCTGCTGGTCCTTCAAGCAGCCCCTGTCATCAGCCTGATGCCAGCACCATCTCTTTGATACAGTGGCTCTGACCCCTAAAACACTCCTTGTCTGAGACTCCACACCAAGATGACGATGACATTTAGACCACGCCGAAGTGACCATATAGCAGTACTGGCAAAATGCTGAGATCGGCAGGCCTTTTTGGTGCCAATTTTGTTGTTGTTGGTATTGTTATAGTTGTTTTACTGATATTTCTCAGTGATTCACTGATCTCAGGGTTTCAGTGATGCAATGTCTCCTTGAAATTATAAGCATGAGATGGGACCTTATGTCTCAAAAGCCTGTTCAATCATCCCTGCAAAGCAACAGCAGGGATAGTGTCTCCCTTCTCTGTTTGGGTAGAATAAGCATCAACCGTCACCATGGCTCCCAGAAGAGTCCCCTGATGCAATTGAGGAATTTTGGAGACAAGCTTGAGGGTCCCATCACACCACAGATAAAGAGGGAGATTTCCCCAATGTGTGGTCATATGAGTTGAAGTGCACTGTCAAACTCCTGGAGTGTGGGTGAGGCTGGGGTGAGGGGTGATAGTTGAAAGAAATGAGCTCCTCTTTTCTCTTTGTGGAGTTCAGCAGCTCTTTATGTGGTTGCTCCACCCTGTCTTATGTGAAGTGAGGCAGAAATGGAATTATGACTGGCTCAATTTTCATAGTACCTATGCAAAAGTTCATTTACCACAGCTGTTTATCTCTAGCCAAGTCCTATAGCATTACAATACTATTTATTACCTTTCTTCAAAGTTTATGATAAAGTTCAAGAAAAGAGTTTAAAAGTACTTGGAAATACCTACTCTGCACAATGTTAGATTAGATTGGTATGAACTATGCAATTGCCTTTGGGTATTCCTCATAGGAGGTCAGGAGAATTGGACAGAGCATGGTCTCTTTGGAATTTAGGAAGCACCTGAGAGGCACAAAAGAATGAAGGCAACTTTCAAAAGTATCAAAACTCAAGTCCTTCCTTCAACCTTGGGAGTGCTGGCCTCCACAGGCCTCCTGTCTTGGATGAAAGGCTGAGCAATAGGGCCGGGCACCGTGGCTCACGCCTGTAATCCTAGCACTCTGGGAGGCCGAAGCGGGAGGATCGCTTGAGGTCAGGAGTTTGAGACCAGCCTGAGCAAGAGCAAGACCCCATCTCTACTAAAAATATAGAAAGAAATTAGCTGGACAACTAAAAACTATATATAGTAAAATTTAGTCTGGCATGGTGGCACATGTCTGTAGTCCCAGCTACTCAGGAGGCTAGGGCAGAAGGATCGCTTAAGCCCAGGAGTTTGAGGTTGCTGTGAGCTAGGCTGATGCCACAGCACTCTAGCCTGGGCAACAGAGTGACACTCTCTCTCCAAAATCAAAAAAAAAGAAGAAGAAGAAAGGCTGAGCAATAGAAGTATACATCCCATTTTATAAACTGAGAACTCTAAATCCTAACATCTGTTCAAGTTCAACAGATTAAATATTGTCTATGTAAAAGCAAAATTGGACAAAATTGATAGCTTGATTATCCTGAATTATAAACCTTTTAGTGTTTTCTCTGAGAATCATGGAACAAGTGGATTTATTTTGCTTCATGTTTTTCCTTAGAATCAAAATGATTAGCTCTTCTCCCACAACGGTTTGACCATAGGCCCACCTACAGCATGCCTTAGGAGTGTGCACCTTTCTCTAGAGTTCAAATCTCAAGCTCTTTTTACACTCAACTGTAGCGTCCTATTGTAGTCAAGATGGAGGAGATAACTATTGTTTTTACCTGCCCTGAAATCCTTCCTCCTTTATTGGTAACCAAACCTCTCCTTTTTCCATTTGTAAACGTCCCCGCCACTTCCCAGTGGGGCTGTCAATCATGGTCCCACAGGTGGCTAATAATAGGTCTCAGGTCCCAGGATGCAGTTATTCATTCAGGCAAGGCAGGCACCCCAAGTAAGGCCAATCAGCATCTTTTTTTTTTTTATTTCAGCATATTACAGGGGTACAAATGTTTAGGTTACATATATTGCCTTTGTCTCACCTGAGTCAGCGCTTCAAGTGTGTCCACACCCCAGACGGTGCACACTGCACCCATTAGGTGTGTATATACCCAGCCCCTCCTCCCCCCCACCTACCCATCATCCAATGAATGTTAGTACTATATGTGCACTTAAGTGTTGGTCAATTAAGTCAGTTAATACCAATTTAATGGTGAGTACCTATGGTGCTTGTTTTTCCATTCTTGTGATACTTCACTTAGTAGAATGGGCTCCAGCTCTATGCAGAATAATACAAGAGGTGCTAGATCACCATTACTTTTTTTTTTATTTGATATCATTTTGGATGCTCAAACAAAGGAGTATTTTATTTCTGACCTGTAAGCATGGAGGTATTTGAGACTAGTTTTGCCACTACATGGGGAGAGTCTGCTTTGACAATAAAGCCAGTTCATAAAACGTTGGATAATAGAAAAAATGAGAGAGAAAGAGGAGACAGAGGTGGCAGGCATTTCTAATGGTGTGTTTTGTACTGCTAAAGCCAGCCAAACTTGAAATCATCTATAATCTACCTATTTTTAAGATAATTTGAGTTCGATTTTGTTAATGTAACAAAAGTGTCCTGATGAATACATATGCCCAACATAATGGGTAACTATGTATGTTGATTCTCAGTGAAAAAATGTATGATATAATGTTAAATACTATAGCACCCAATACATACATTGTAGGTACTCAATTCAGATGTGTTAAATGAATGCATAAAGCCTAGTCGGTACAGAGAGGATTGTTACGAGTTTCTTCATCATCCAGGGTTAGGACTGAGAAAGGCAATCCTCTGAAATGGAAATGACTTAAAGCCAGCCCATTATGTATAAAATATAATGTACACTTAGGTATGTTTTCAAAGTGCAGATGATAAGACTAGGTCATCTCCTGAATCCAATTAAGAAGACAGGGTGTTTTGCAAAAAGCTGTTAGCAGCTCAACTGGATTGTAACGTGATGGAGAGAGCTTCTGCCTTGCTACAACAGAAGGGCAGGCAGCTAAATAAAATGAGCCAACCGGAGGAAGTGCTAATGTGTTTCCACACACTCTAACACTGGAAAGAGTATTTCAATAAGTGCTCTCAAGAATGCAGGTAGACATCCAAATCCCTCTACTCTATTTCTGTGCTTATAAGCAGTCTTTGACGGAGGTATGAGTTTAATCAGGGCCACCTTCATGAGCATGTGACCTGTGCAGTTGTACAAGGCCCCGCTCTTGGAAGAGCTGTGCTTCGTTTGATGCTCTGCTGTTGCTACCTTTAAATTCTTAATTGTTTTACAAAGGAGATGTACATTTTCATTGTGCACTGGGCTCCATCAATTATGTAGCTGGTCCTGAGACTGGTTTGTGGTTATGTTTCCTGTTTAAAATTAATCCGTGGAGATTTTATATTATCAATCTTCAATGAGCTTGCTTAACGAAAGGCAGTTTACCACAAAACATGGGAAACCACAAGAGAGGTTTGTACAAACCAGTTTCTGAGCACTCAGAACAGAACATCAGAACCCAGAGTGTGACACCTTCATGGAGAATTACTACTTAGAAAGCCCTGTGGAAAGAAGCTGAACTTTTAATATCTACTTAGCTTCAAAAGTGAAGCAATAAACACATGTACCATTAGTTCATGATGAATAGCGTAATAAATATTATGTCTTCCAAAAGGTACAACTATAACAAATAGATATGTTGTCTTCCATAGCTTTATATCATTTAGTAATTTTAGATTTTGAAAATACAGCCTCTTTCTTGGATCTTTAGATTATTTTTTGATTACTTATAATCACAAAAAAAAACTTTCCTAAGAAGATCCTGCAGGAAACTTAACCTTTATAGAGAATATTGCTGAAATTTCCTCTTAGAAAATGAACTCACCTATATAGCAACTACATCAAAAATATTTTGACTCAAAACCCATTAGGTTTTTAATGGCTATCTTCTCCATAGTTTTGTTCTATACAAAAAGAAAAATCTCTACTTTTTAGTTCAAGACGAGAACCTGACAACCAACTATAACCTCAACTAGTGAAATGCATTTTTAAACATATTTATGCATTATTCAGTAAGTTACCTTGAAACAAACATATAAAAGCCTATAAAACAAAAAACATATATATAACCAATATTATCACCAGATAGTAGACTTTATTTGTTATCCTAATTCCATTTTACATTTAGAAAATAAACATCAACATGAATATTTAATACATTTGCTATAACAGAGGCAAAAGGCCAATATTTTTATTGTAGGAATGTAAGACTCAGGACTACTTATCTTTAATGGCATTATTGTTTTTATATTGCTGCATGGCCTTTTTTCATTGGAATGGGTTAAAATGTTACCATAAAGTTGCCAAATGATTCTAAGAAGCAACTATGTATCTTTCTAAAATTTTATTCTTAAGGTCAATAGGTGTGTTCAAAAACTAGATACCTGCATTTTGTGGATTCCTTGGTCATAGTGCAAATTGTTCATTCCTTGGAAAGAATGAACGGAGGTCACATATGAAAACACTGTATCTTAAGCATTTGAAAGCAGAATGCAAGCTACGAAAAAGAATACACAACACAGGATTTCTCTCAGTTCATTTTTTAGTAGTCCACTTATTTGGTCTTATAATTTTAAAATTGCTGATGAAAATTAATTTACTCAAAAACTTTTAAAAGGAAGTGTCAATGTGTCTTAAAGGGCCCTGAAAATGTGTGTTTCCTGTAAAAAGAGGTCTACACTCATGCTTTAAGGCTTGTTTGCCTGTGTTCTTATTTGCATTTTAAAGGAAAACATATTGTAAGAGACCCCCATGTCTTGAGGTGCCTCTAGGAAAAGATGGTTTCTATAGAGGTTTCTGCCATAAATCTCTAGTCCATTTGACTCATAGAGAAGGATTTTGCTACCTGAGAGTTATATTGGAGAAGCAAAGGAAACTTGAACCTGGCATAGATTTCCCAGCTTGTTTTATTGGCTCTAATTGTAGGATTTAAGGGGCACTTTTTTTTATGTGCTTCTGTTTAAGAAAATATAATCATCCATTAATTCATTCAATGTACATTTACTGAGTTCTTGCCCCATTGAGCACCAGTACTAATGGGGAAAAAATATTGTACTGCATTCACTGATTTCTTGGCACACTGAGCACCAGCGCTAATGGCTGGGGGGAATCTTGTACTGCTGGCTAGGGTGGTTAAATGCAAAAACCATCCTGGAGACATATGGTTTCAACATGTTGTCTGAAATTCATGTTCATCATAAGTATGAATATGATATTGTGTTCTTCAGACTCTATAAGGGAAAACTAGAATGAGTAGTTTTCTCATTTGTAATATGAGAATATAATACCTATCTCATACAGGTATGGATCTCATAGAGTTAAAAATAAGATAATCTATTTTTAAAAAACCACAGTAGGCACACCAATCCAATAAGTTTAGCACAAATTTATTTGTGTTGTTAAAAGTATATGTAAATATATTAATATATGAAGATATTTACACAGAGCAATCGACAATAAATAAAATATCAGGACAATTTTGAATAGCAGTGTACCCTAAGTGACATGAATTTTAGAGACCCCATAATACAAGCTCATCAAAACATCAGTCCTGCTGATCCAATCCATGATCTTGAGAGCTCGATGATTACAGAACAACAGGTAGAAGACCAAGCTTTATTTGGATTAACCCTAAATCTATTCCTCACTTGGCCTTATAAATAAAAGGCAGAATATTTCTTTTTTTTCAGTCGCTAATCTCCCAAACATGGTAAATTCTCTGCAGCACACTCAGGAAGAGAGGAACCTACTTAAATTAATCACCAAATAGCAGACCCTAACACAAGCTTTATGCAGAAACACAGACCACCTGAGTCAGACCATAATTTTAGCAACTGCAAACCACTCAAGCAGTAGAGGGAATAATTCTTGAAGTGAATTAAATCACTATCATGTAATTAACAATAGGCTAATTCTTCATCTAGTTGGTTTCTCGACACTGACTTTTTTCTTTCCTCTGTAAAGTTTACCTTGATAAACCTAGGGCGAGCCAATCACTTCCTTCATTGAGGACAATTGTGCACTTAATTTTATTTTAATTCAGACATTTGCTGAGTGCTTACCATGGGCCATGTACCTCCCATAATCTTTCTCATGACAGTTGCTCTTCAAACTCAGGGTCTGTTTCTATCCATCTTTGTATTTAATGTGCCTATTCAGTTGTTGGATGACCTCTAACTTATGCAAGCATTTGTAATTGCATCTTGGATGTTGGATGCTTTATTTAATTTGGTAGAACAGCTAAGAAACTCCTCTATCTCAATGTGACCACACTTCTTTCTAGTCACGGGGCTCTCTTTACTGAGGTGTATTATTGTCCTCCTTTGTCAACGCAAAAGCCTAAATTACATATTGCATGAGTTTTGTCTTTGTAAAAATGGTGTCAATGGACAGATCTGAGTGAGGCATTCTGGAAGGGTGACATTGGCCGTGCTTTGAAGTGGATTGTACCGAACTGTATGATGGTGAACTGAGTAATTGTTATGCCAGAGCTATGCAATGAACAGATTGCACAAGCAAATCATAAATGAATACTTTCTGTTAATCAAGATGGTGGACTGCAGAGGGACAGAGATTTTCAGTAGCAAATCCTAAGGGAGATGGGTTTAAGTAACTGCTGCTCCCAAGGACATTTGTCATGCGAATGACCACCTTTTCTCTCTCTTTCCATCCCTCACTTACTTTTGGTCACATCTCTCACATCCAGGTATCTTAAACTTCTTAAATAAATATCATTTTACATCAAATCATTTTTGATTTAGAAGAGATGCTCTTAGGATGGAAATTGGTAAGACATGTCAGACATCACAATAAAAAAGAAGAAGGTCATAGATCAAAGTAAATAAGGCAATGAGAAACACAGTTTTACTTTTAAGCTGGTGAGAAATTAAATATTTATTTGTATGGAAATGATCAGAACGATGCTATTTTCACAGGGGTGGAAAATAAATATGGTAAAATCAGATAGCATGACGAAAATAGATATTTTTCGTTAAACTTATTCTAAAGTTTTAATCCTCTGTATTTAGGGATGACACAGACTGTGTAAGAAAATAGAACTGATTTTAGTAGTTTATCATTATCATTTGGAGTTCATAATTACATTTGAGCAAGCTGTAATACTCTTAATTATATCAATAATTGATGATCAATAACTGCTTTGTACTAAGTGGACAAATGACACATTTGGGGAAGGTTTGAATGAGAAATTAATCACTATATAAATGATTGCTTTAAGAAGGGAATCATATTGGTCTCTGTAAGAAAGAAAACCAACTCTTTCTTTCTAAAGGAACATCCAGGAGGGAAACATATGTGTTATTTCCGGCATGATACTGACTCATTGGATAATTGGATCTCACGTCATACTAAGAGAGAATAATTTTCCTGGGGCAATGATGCACTTAAACAAAATAGGTCAGAGATATGAATAACAGAAGAGGGAGCTACAAAAATTCAGTCAGCTCAGAGACTGTTTGAAAACAATTTTTATCTCAAGAGACTGTTTTGTTTTCATTAATAGCCAAATATTCCTAAACAAGTGAAAGAAGAATGAAGCCAGATAAATGTATGAGGGCTTAAACAGGGATACTGAAATCTTGTCTACATGCCACTGAGAGCATCAGCAGAACAGTACAATGGAATCAGCAGAAGATGTGGGCTAATGGCTCATTTATATTCTCTTCTTGGTTTAAGAAAAACTAATTTTTCTTCTGCAAACCGATTTTGCATTTGGCATGATTCTAGGGCAATTGTGTCTATACTGCTGACCGCAGCTTTGACATAATGCCTGTTCACTCCTTGCTAAACCACTGAAGCCACTCACTGTGATTCTTGTTGCCAATCACGTAGTCAATGTTAGCTCTTATGCACAACTATGAGAGACCACTGAGAAATAATTCTCTGGTGGAGACATCGCCAAGAAGAACTAAACATAAAGAGATTGTTTCATTTGTATCTCCTTGCCCTTGTCTCTACTTTATTCTTTCTTGCATGTGCCTTATTGCACATTGACTACACTCTGGTTATCTTGTATTTCCTGCTTCTTGTTAGGAGGTATCACAATCTGATACAAGGTCATGTATAGGGTCTGAATTCATCCAGATGCTCCACAACATAAAACTCTTAAAAACAAAGATTTCGCATGTTTTTCTGGCCAGTTCTCTTACCTCATTTCTTCCCTCATTCTTTTCCTCTCAGAGAGTTAAACTTACACCTCCTCTTTTTTTTTCACATGGGGAGACTACAATGTAAATGAGAACATTGATAAGATGACATGGATTCAGATAACAGGGACCTAATTGTTAATATTTCTCTTTGCATCATTTAGGGAAAACCAGAGGCCAAAGCTATAGAAGCATCTATTATGAACACAAAGCTATTGATAAGCACGTTCCAGCTTGCAGATTAAGCCTTTGGCTATTAATGTCTTTCCCCTCCCCTAGTTTATAAAATTAAGTCATTGTAAAAGTGTCTTTGGGACTATGTATAAGATTATGTGCCACATTAAATGCAGTTTGAAACCCAGGGTCAAAAAGATTGCTCTAAATTATATGAGGCTGGATTCATTGATTTGGTTTAAACCTAAGTGGGACAAAATTATGTCATCTGTGGCTTACTAATGTGGGGACCTTAACCTGTGCTCTGGTAGGCATTAGGTCAGCAGGTGGTTAATGGATCCTACTCAGTGCCTAGAACTCTGTTGCTATCGTGACATTTTGGTTCAAGGAACTATGGAAATTAAGGATGTGATCTTGATTGACCAGAACACTGAGCTGCAAACAATTTAAAAAATATATTATTAAGGTTCCATCAAAATTTACTTATTTTGGGTCAAAAGTTTCAGGAATTTATATAAAAAAATTATATAAAAATGAATAGGAGGGTTAGTTGAGCATGAATTTAATGTCAGCAACAATATCATGCTGCAATAGATTTGATGAATGTGAAAAAGTTTTGAATAGGGAGACATGACGTCTGAGTTTGAATTAAGGCTCTGTCTCTCCCTCAGTGATCAATTGGCTTTGGACCAGTCTGTGCTGCTTTGTTTTTACATCAACACATTGGAGGTTGCACTAACCCTGGAATGTAGAGTTAGGGAGGCAAGATAAGCAAGAAGGAAAGAAGAAATGAAAAGTTGAATGATTCTTTGGAAGGAGTTTACTGAAGAGTCAATGAGATAATCTTGGAATATAAGATTGTGAATAGACTTGTTGATATACTGGAATGAGATGGTTGTGCTAGATAGCTATTAGAGAATCAGAAAATCTTAATGTAAGAATCAAATCTTACATTAACATGGTGTAAATGTTATTGTAAGGGGATGGGAAGCATGCATTTGGAGAGAAAGTAAATAGAGTAGGACCTCTTAGGAGCATTTTTCCATAACCCAACAGTGATATTTTATACTCTTATAAAAGTAACTAACAATAGGGGCAAACATGTATTGATTCATTACTTTGTGGCAGGAATTGTTGTAAAGTATTTTACATGTACTATCTCATTTAAGAAGCCAATGTCAGAGATAGCTCAATAGGAAAAAATAAATAAAACAGAAGGATTTGCTTGATAACACAGAAGCTAATATAAAAATTAGTCAATCATTGTACTATAAATGCTTTGTAGTTTTCCCCCAATAAAAAAAAAAAATTAGTCAATCATGACACAAAGTTTGAGTCTGAGGACTCCCAAAATGATAACACTATTAAGTTCAGAGAACCAATCAGTTTGGGGAGAAAGATTTGGTGATAACTTTTGGCCAAGTTGAATTTGAGAGAATTTGTCTAAAGAAATACAAAATATCAGACTAGGGAATTCTGAGCTATGTTTCAGAGAGGAGGCCATTTATTCCCTGAAAGTACATGAAATTTCCAAAGAAGCAAAAATAGAGACACAGTAACCTAATCAAAGGGCTTGGTCTTAGGGAGGAGAGCATCATAGATTGGTGATGTGGAACCAAAGAAACAAACAAAAAAGTGGAAAGGAAGAGAATGGTTAGGAAAATTAAGAGAAAAGAGAATTTCAAAAAGATTGAGGGGAATGATCCAGGGAAGAGATCAGCAGTGAAAAATTCTGGAGAGATCAAGGAAGTTTGCTTGAAGCCTGGAACAAAACCAGGATTTAGCTAGAAGGTCTAAATTGAAACTCTTTTCTTAATATTCACCAATATACTGACAATGGATATTGAAATTCACTAGTTAGCAAATTGGGTCTATATTTTTATAATGTTCAATAAAACAGATAAAATAGCTCCAGGAGATTAAACATTTTGAAGCTTAAAATCTTTCAAAAGGGAAATGAGACCTATTTCAGTTAAATACAATTAGAAATATGGAATAGACTCCAGTGACTGCCACTCCAACTGTTAACCTCATCCCACCCACTCTTTTTCTTGCTAGGAGTGCTCTAAAGTTATTTAGGTTTCCATCCTCCTCTGCCTGGACCTTTTGTTTCATTAGGAAGTTAGTCCCACCTGCAGCCTCTGCAGGGAATTTTTCTATCCATGGTGGCCTATAACCTTTCACTGTCTCTCCCTCAGTGATAAATTGGCTTTATCACTGTTTCAGGCATGGACATGTGACACCCATCTAGACACAAAGGCATGAAAGGAAGTCTGCTGGTACCTTCTAGGAGAAGTTTTCCTAACTAATAAGAAGAAACACAAGGAAGAATCTTTGTCCTTCTCAGACCTGGATGGGATGCCAGGAACTGCTGCAGCTATCTTATCACCATGAGGGAATTAGCTTGTATGGCTAAATGGCAGAGCAGAGAAATAAAAGGAACCTGAGTCCATGACACCATTATTATTAAACCATTTAGCATATCATGCCTCATCTCTGGGATTTTCCTTTTCTTCAGCTATTCAAGTTCACCATTATTTGCAGCTGAATGCAGTATAGTCTAAAAATGAGATTACTTCTTGGCAATTTCTTCCTCAGTCTTAATTTTCTATTATCTTTTATTCAGCTTTTTGTATTTTATTCCAGTGGAATTCTTTTTATAGAAAATATAACTACTCTATACAAGTCCAAATTCTAATTTCTAATTTCGTAATTATTGTTACAATTGAATTCTTAGCTGGTTGGGTTGGCTGGTGGTGGGGCGAGGAGAGGTAAGTCAAATGTGTGAATAAAGGAATGGTCTATTATTTTCCAATTTTCCTCTCCATAGTCATGGAAGAGGTTTAAAAGGTACTGTGTATAGCATTATTTCAGGGAAATTACTATAAAAACCAAAATCTTTACATAAAATTTGCAAGCCTTTCTTTTGGGCTCCCGTTTTACGGCTTTTCTTTAGGCATTGCGCTTTCATTAACGTGTACAAGCGAAGTCTCATTGTTCAATACGGCTCTCTAATGAGAAAAAATAAGACAATGTATTGGGAATGAAAATTGTACATTTTTATGTGGAGGTTTATAGACTATTACTTCTAATTGAAATTTGAAGTTCGCCTTTACAGTTAAGGTGAAAGCAGAAAATCACAATTATGTCCCTCTCTGACATAACATACTCAAGTGGCAAACTAGATTTTGACAAAGGGTAGCACTTACATGTCAAAAGAAACAGAGAGCTGGCATTGTCCTCAAAGGTTAAATTTGAATGAAGTCCCGTGTCTATTAAGAGGCCATCTGCTGAAAGTAAGGACTTAAAATTATTTGAAATTTTTTGCTGAAAATGGAAGTTGAGCAAAAAGAATGACTAAAGAGCTGTCCAGGTGATGGAGAGCTGAGTTTAGGGACCCAGTTTGCTGATCATTTTTCCCCAAACTAAGAACCCTGCTGTGCAGTTCATGGGATTGCTTCAGAATGGACCCAAAGTACTCATTTCAATCACTATAACAACTATCTTGGATAATATATATGGTAATTGAGCTTTATAAAACAATATTATACTTATGAGTACCCAGAAATCTGCTGCTTCAATGCTATTACTTTACCTCTGCATTCTCAATGGGGGCAATATTGTCCCCGAGGGGATAAAAATTAGTTCTTGGGAGGGGGCAGAAAAAATACTAGATATTAGGTGAAAAGTTATACAGTGCGTCTGTAGTTTTAACATTTCATGGCTAGGGAGTAATTGGAAAAATATCTAAAAAAGCTGAGGGAGGTAATAATGAATTTTAAAATTTAGTCTATGAAAAGGTTTATTTGCTATGTAAAGAAAAAAACCAGAACCTTCCATTAGGTAGTCCTTCGGAAGCTTCTAGAAGCATCTTGGTGACATAAAACACATTATATACAGAGTCAGCTTTGGCAGAAACTTGTAATCATGTATGAAAGATGCAAATCTCGTTAAAGTTTTTGAAAGTGGGTATGAGTGGAACTTTTCTCATTGTTTCAGAATTGCAGCTAAAAGATTCAGGTAAAAATAATGCTTCCAGTACCTCCACAAGCCGATCCCAGGCCTATGAAGATGCCAACGGTCAGTCTGTTACATCCTCCTCCCTCCCAACCTCCCCAGAATCACATGGTGCAGGGGCGAGCGTGAATTCCAAGAGAATTGAATGTGAGGTTGGCCTAGGAGGGAAGTTCTGAGGATTTCCCCCAGATGGGAAGAAGAGAGGAAGCCTCCCGAAGGCCACTTATGGGTAAGAGGGACATCTGTATTGAGGGAGGCTGGCATCTCATTTCCTGGAGAGGCCTCAGCTTGGGCAGCAGATTTGCTGATTTAACTCTTTGCCTATTTAAGCAAATGGAAAAAGAGAGCAAAAAGTCAGCAGAGAAATATTCTGAACTCTCACAATTTGCCCCTGTGTTGCCTGCATTTTCTGTCAGTCATTAAGAGACTGTGAAATATGGTCAATGGAACCCTAATAACAAGATGCACAGGGCGTGTCTACAGGAGGGATGCTAAGGGGATTTCAAAACAGATCAAAGCAGAGAACATCTCCCCACTAGAGAACTGTGATGTAGAGTGATCAGCCCCAGCTGCCTCCTATACAGTTCACTAGCATTCACCTAAGAGGGTTCTGAGGCTATTGTCACACAGAGGGGTGTTGCTAGTCCCAGGAAGAAAACAGCATCCACTTAATGAAGAATGGCTTTGTTCTTTTAATCCTCCCCACCCCACCTTCCTAACCCTGAGGAGCTAAAAAACAGGAGGGAAAGCAGTGGAGGGGTGAAACACAACCCCTTCCTTCTCCAAGTCCAGAAGCTGAGAGGGAACCATGCTCCAAATTGAACTTGCGATAAAAGCTGTGAGCCGGCCTGGACCTACCCAGCCGTCCTAACACCCAGACTTCCCTCGCAAGCTCGGAGCGTTAGAACCACACCTTTTTCCTGCCTTTCACCCTAGTAGCCCTTCTTAGACTGTTCAATAAACAGGCTATTTAGGTAAATCTTAGCAAGACTGAAGAACAATTTTGACTTTCTACAAGAACTTTTTGTTTTTTCTTTCCTTCCTAAAATTTTATTGGGGGAAAACTACAAAACATTTACAGTACAATGTTTACAGTCACAATTTGTAGTGAGCTGATTTCCCAAAATATATTACCACTCAAGTTGACTTATCTTGTTACATTCAAAAACCTACTCTGTCGAGTACATACGTAGTGCTCCAACTGTATCTACGTACAACCAACACTCCATTTTAAGTGTACAATTAAATGATTTTCAGTGAACTTACCGAGGTGTACAGTTAATCACATGAATCAGTTTTGGTTTTATTCTTAATAGAGAAACACATAGCTGGCTACATAACAGGCTGCCCTAAAATGAAGAATTGTCTGGTCAACTTCAGGGCAGTATCCATATGGTTGGTGGATAACCCTGTATCAACTATGTAATGGATAAGTTACGGTATCTTTAAGTAACACTCAATAACTTGGTAATGATACAGACAGGAAGCTGGCAGGTCACACAGTCGCCTATTAGCCACAGCTCTGCTTTCCTCTGTTCACTCCCCCATCTCTCACCTCCTCCCATCTCTAAGTTGCATGGGCATAGCCTCTCACACCGTTTACAAGTCCATTTTGAAAGTAATAGTAACTGAATGTCAGAGGCAGCAACATAGGATGAGCAGTGGTGGTCAAAGCTAGAGAAAGTGAGTAATATCCTGAAAGCAAAGAGAAGGAAAAGGTATGAGAGATAATCAAATTCAACCCTGTAGTTCTAGGTAGGAAGGATCTAGGACTTGAGAAGATGAAGTGGCAAGACTGAGGTTGTACAGTTAATCAGGGGTGCAGCCAAGACTAGAACGAACCTTCCAGTTTTGATTTCTGTAGCCTTTTTGCTGCATTATATTGCAAAATCTCTTCATACACAGTGTGCATGTACATAATATATATAAAAGAGTAGCCAGGGAAAAGACCGAAGGAGACAAAGTTTGTTTTTCAGACACTCCACTTGCCCTTTCCTGAGCATGCCTGTGGCACATGCACTGTTATCCCTCCAGACTCAGGTCACATGCCAGCTTCTCTGACACTCCACATCAGCCCCTCCCAGGGAAGGAGGACGGCGCGAGGGCTACAGCACCAATTTGGTTTCAGCTGTAGTTGTTGAGTAACAAAGTGGAATTTGAATTTAGGTCTGCTTGTATTCCAAAATCTGTGACATTAGCTGTGTCTCATTTGCAGTGGCTAGGAAGGTTGAAGAAGACTTCATAAAGTGCTTGACCCACAGCAGACACTCAACCAATCTTATTTCTCTTTTTTCTTGTTATTTTTATTTTTATTTCTTTTTACCTCTCAGACAAATCATCACTAACTTAGTGCTCTTAGAGTGTTTTTGATAACCAAAAGATTTTACACATTTATTTCAGTCAATGGACATGCATAGAGTTCTGAATCAGGTTCAATGCCAAAGCTATAAATCTAACCACCAAATGATGAGATAAGAGCCAGATTGGGAAGGACTTTACATGCAATACCAAACATTTGAGCCTTTGTCTTATAGGATAAAGGGAGATACGGAAGAATTTTAAGCAGCAGAGCAATATAATCTGATTTTTATTTCAGGAGAATCAATCTGATTGCCATGTGAAAAATGGATCAGAGGTGGAAAAAAATCACTAGGGACACCAGTTGCAGTGGCCCAACAAGCAGAGAAATAAAAAAGGCTTAGTTTGTATAGTAGGTTATTGTAAAAATAAAAACAGAAAGAACTATACACAACAGTATACCTTACTTGATATTTTCTTTTTCCTCACAGGGGAATGGATTAGCAATTCTGAAACAACTTTACTTGCATATTGGGGTTAAACAAATAAACATACTGTAGGTAATGAGAGCCAGGTTTATCACTGTTGGAGAAAGAAGCTTCAAATAAGAAAAGGGAAGATACTAGAATAAACCATGGGGTGCTGAGTAGGGTCAGAGGTATTAATATGGACTCACGGGGTTTTAAAATATACATACAAATCTATAGAAAGATAGCTGGGTGCAGTGGCTTATGCCTGTAATCCTAGCACTCTGGGAAGACAAGGCAGGAGAATCGCTTGAGGTCGAGAATAGCCTGAACCAGAGAGAGACCCGTCTCTACTAAAAATAGAAAAAATTGGCTGGGCATGGTGGTGCATGCCTGGAGTCCCAGTTGCTTGGGAGACTGAAGCAGGAGGATTGCTTGAGCCCAGGAATTTGAGGTTACTGTGAGCTAGGCTGATGCCACTGCACTCTAGCCTGTGCGACAGAGAGAGAACCTATCTCAAAAAAATAAATAAATAAATAAAATAAAGAAAGATAGATAGATATCTTTGTGTGTATGCATTAATTGGTACATATTCTTATGTTTTCTAGCCCCATTCACTCAGGACAAGATACAATCAACCCATAGTAACAATGAGAATACCCGGCACCAAGGTCTTGGTTTCTAAATACTACTTTCCAATAAAAAGAATCAAGGCTTCTTAGACAATTGGTGGATTTCAGGGATAGGGATGGAAAAATATGAATTTGTGGTATTTTCTGGTGCCAGAAGGTAAGAAAATGTTTTTTTTTTTTAAAAAAAGAAAGAGGTGTGCACATATTAAAAACACAAAAGAGTCCACCTGAAAGAGTTTCCAATAACTAAAATTGAAGAAACCTGAGAAACAAAAAAATAACAAAGATTAAAATAATATCCATGAGTCCCTGTTGTTATAAATAATTAACTGAATACCTAAATAAATGATGGAGGAGACCACTTTTACTTGAAGAAGAATTCCAATTAACAAACATAGCAAGAATGAGGGAAACAGAAAATCACCATTAGAAGTCTGCAGAAATAATTGCTTTATGCAAGGGTCATTGATCAGTGCTAACAATAATGGGCACAAGTTTAAGCAGAAATAGGATATGTTTCTCCCCCTAAATATTTACAAAGGGAAAAAGGTAACTTCACATTGGCGAATTCTGGCAGATCCTGCATTTGCCAAGGGATTAGGGACAACATCACCAGTGAGTGACACCTGTCAACATTACATATCAGCTGCTGTCTTGAACTGTGAAGGGGCAAAACCTCTTTGATATCTTTCCCAGTAAGTCATAATCTCTTACCAGTCATAAGAAAACATCAGTCAAACCCAAATTGAGGAATATTATACAAAGCAATAAACCAGTACTCTTTGAAAGTGGTCAAGATCACAACAGACCAGCAAAGACTAAGACGTAGTCACAGATTGGACAGCACTAAGAAGCCATGACAACTAAATGCCATATGGGGTCCTGGATTGGACCTTGGGATGACAAGAGAACAGAAAAATGACATTAGTGAAAAAATTGGTGAAATACAAATATGTCCTATATATTAGTTAAAAGGATTGTTCCAAGGTTGATTTCTTAGTTTTGACAATTATCCTATGGGTATATAGAGTGTTGACATGAGAAGAAACTGGATGAAGGGTATAGGGGACCCCTACATTTATTCCAAAATAAAAGTTAAGTAGAATTGTAGGCAGTGAAACTGGAGATGGACAGCAGAAAGGGTAGTAGAATCTACAGGCAGGTGACAGATGAGATGATGCCTGTGGACTGATTCGAGGACGCTGGCATCCATCAGTGTGGGGAAATCAGGTGGGGTGCAGGCTTAGAGGGCAATGGGAATTTCATTCTGGGACATGCTGAGTTTGAGGTGCTTCTGGGACATCCAGATGGACATGCAAATGAAGCAGTTTGATAAATGTGTCTAGAGCACAAGAGAGAGATGTAAATTGGAAATAAAAATTGTGAAGTAGTCAGCATCTAGAAATTTGTTAGAAGCATGAAGATGGATAAAATCATAGAGAAAGAGCGTGAATGGTGAAGAGGAAGGAGTCTGGAAGGTAAAACTCAAATTTAACTCTTATTCACAATGCCTTATTTTACAAACTTTTGTGGAACAGGGTGTAGGGCTTATTCATCTCTGTGCTCTCACCCCCTAATGTTGTGCCTGGCAAATAATGCGCGCCTATAGCGTGCGCGGAATGCACGTTCGCACGAACAAATTAGTGAAGAGATGAATCTATTTCGGTGGACACCAGAATTATACGGATGTTTAAATTTATCGTTATGTATACTTCATCCTGCCAGCGCATCATGCCTGAATCTCAAGTTTTATTTAAAAGGAATTTCCCCTTAATTTAAAAATCTAGGTAATTGGCAGAATTGATACCTCAAAGCAAGTTATATTTCATGGGATAACATCAGGTTATATTTTATCCATTTATTCTCCTTACCATTTATAAGAGAATAGTAAAACCATCAACAATCTTACCAAAAAAAAAAAAAAAATAAAGAAAGAAAGTAAGAAATGCTTTGCTTGGGTCCCATACTGACCAGTGGGCCTTGTTAAGGAACAAAGAGGAGCTCACTTCACCCCTGCAGTTCTTGCTGAATGCCCAAGCATCATTCTTCCCTGGCAGGACTGGGGATTCAGGTGGAAAGAGTAAACCTGTGTCAAATGAGAAGACTCCACCTGAACTGACTCAAATAGGAAATGGAACACCTCACTCCCACCCACAAGTCCTCACACAGTGCGGAGTTCTTGCCCTGTTTCTCCCAGTACTACAGGGTAACTCTGTGTGCTCCACAAATATTCTGCCAACATAGTTTGCTTTGTTCTGGAAAACAGTGAAATATAATGATATTTAAAAAGATGAGTGGCTGCTGAAATCTCTATAACATCACACTATTTGAGAAAATAGAGCTTACCTGAATATTTTAGGCTTAACAATTGCCAAGCAGATGGCAGGCAGCAATATAAAAGGTATTACAAAGCTCCAACTCCTTATATGTGTCATTTAGTAGGATATTGTGCTCAGAATCCTGTTCTGTCACTGTTGGGTTAGCTACTCCCCTCCTCCCCGCTTTCAGTGTTATTTTCTCATGCTAACACTTCAGAGAAAAACAACATTTTAAAGCCTTGCTGTCGATTACTAATTTATTACCTTTGCACTTGCTGGCATTTCCCTGGAAGCTCTTCCAGGGGTAGACATGGGGGAGGAGGTGTGGTCAGCTGGGACCATGAAGGATGGAAACCCAGAAGAAAAGATGCAGGGCACACTTACCCTTCTTGTCATGCAACATGCTGCTTTCCCTCCAGTCTGTTGGAAGCACTGAGAATTTGGCCCAGATTTTCTAGAGATTTTAGGCAAGCAAAACTGCAGCAAGAGTGGTGGGGTCTTAGGATTCTAAAAGCCGAAGACTCAGCTGGTGTTCAAATAGAAGCTCGGGGACAACGGGGTGGGTTGCTCAGCTATAGGAGATGAAATAAACTCTAAGTAGCAAGACAAGACATGGTGTTCCAAAAAACATATGATTCAGAGGGGGTCAAGAAAGAGACATTTCAAGGAATTTAGGAGGCTAAGATGCGATGTGGCAGGCTAGCCACCCACGGGGAGGAATGTGGCCTAGCTGCAGATAGAAGGGCCGCCACCACGGGCTGCGGTCCAGTGTCTGCAAACAAGGCCAAGCCAAGGCCAGCAGGAGAAACTATTCAAGCAGACATTCAGGCATGAACATGAGGCAGTGGCAAGAAATGAGGACAGTGTTACAGCTGGACACTTGTGACAGAAACATCATAGCACTTCTATACCAAGAGCTGAGGCCAAAGCTAGAGTAGGAGGGATACAAAATAGACCTGATGCTGAGACACACTATTCTCTGGAGGAAGGATCATTCACTCCCCACTGCAGAAAGTGTCCCAGTGCTCCCTCGGAGCTGAGCTGGCAAACTGATCCCTGTCCAGAGTGATAAGGAGAAAAAAATAATAAAATTATAGGACAGAAATTAAAGATGGCATTCAATTGGAGGCTCATATGCTAAATACTTTTCCTTTGTAGAGACTGAGAACTCATTTATATCCAAATTCTCTCCAAAATATTTTATGACAGATGTGTTCAAGTGATAAATGTATGTTGCCAGTGTGGCACATCTAATCAACTGAAAGAAAAATATGCTCCCCTCAATAGAAAGAATAACCACCACCATCACCACCACCACAAAAGACACCATCATCAGCAACAACAAAACACCTCATTGGGAGACTCTTGTTTTGCACAGACTTTCTGATCTCTCTCCTATCCCTCATTTCACCCAATCTGTGTATACTCAGCATCCGTATCTGAGCAGAGAGAATGAAATCAGAGAGGATGAGCCAGAGCCCTGAATAGGCTGTTTAAATTAGTTCCAAGGCACAGGTAATTGTCTAACTCTTCCCTTTGCTCAGCCTGTGTAAACACAGATTTAAATGATTGATCAAAGATAGAATAGCCCCATAATGATCAAAAGAAAATTAGTGGAAGCTCAAAGAAATCATATTATGTCAGGACTGGCGAAAAATACAGGATTCCAAGCCCCATGCAAGGCTTTACTCTCCCTTCTACAACCTGCAAGGGGGTCACTACCTGCTTAGGTAAAGAATAAAAAGCTCAAGTTTAATGACATCCCAAAACTCTGAGGCCATTTGATTGCTCTACCACATGATAAAAAATTATATAAAAGTCATTTAGCTTCTTTAAGCTTCAGTTTTCTTATTCACGAAGTTGGAAAACACCAGCTGTCTTGCAGATTTATATTGATTATTAAAGGACAAGATGTATATTAAAATTCATTTATAATGCCCTACTCACTATAAGTGTCCCCATGACATGTGCAATAGTGATATAAATGAATGAATGATTGGACACATGGCTACAGTGACTGAGTGATTTCCCTCTATGGACAGCATAAGCCTGCATTACTGTCTACCTTCATGGCGCTTACCACTGTCTGACATGATACAGTTCTCTATTTATATTCTGCCCGCCTCTCTCACTACAACAGAAATGTCTCAAGGACAGCAACTTTGTCAATTCACTGCAGTATCCCCAGCGATCAGAGCAAAGCGTAGCACTTAGTAGACCTTCAGTAAATACGTGTTCCATAAATGAATGAGTGAATGGATGAATGAGGCAGTCAGGTTTTGCACCCAGATCTGCCTGACTCCACAGTGCACCTTTAACCACTAACTCTGCACAAATGAATGGACTCCAAATGATGGAGGAACACCACTCTGGTCTTTTATATTTTTGGTCAGCAGCATAATGTCCCTTGAACATGCCCACGTCTTCATTCCAAGAAACTGTGCATGTGTTACTTTACATGGCAAAAGGGATTCTGCAGATGAGATTAAACTAAGGACCTTGCCATGGGAAGATTATGCTGGATTATTCCATGGGCCCAATTTATTCACATGGGTTCTCAAAAAAGTCTTGGAACTTTTCCAGGCTGTGATCAGAGAAAAAGATTTGACAACTGAAGCAGGGTCAGGGAGATGCAATGATGTTGACTTTGAATATGAGGGAAGGAGCCAAGGCTCAAAGGATGCAGGTGGCCTCTAGAAACTGGAAAAGATAAGAAAATGGATTCTTTCCTAGAACTCCATCCAGAAAGGAACACAGTCTTCCTGATGCCCTGATTTTAGCTCAGTGAGACTCAAGTCAGACTTCTGACCAAGAGCTGTAAGATAACATATTTGTGTTGTTTTAAGCTCCTGTATTTATAGTAATTTGTTACAGCAGTGATAGAAAATTAATATAATATTACAGAGAACATTATCAGTTTGAAGAAATCCATTGCTTACTTGCTACCAGAATATGATTTCAGACATCGTAATAAAACCGTAGCTCACATTTTACAAATTAATTGGATTCAATAAACTACAGAACCTTCTAAATGGCCCTCCAAACTTCGTGCCAAAATTAAACAATTCAAAACTTGTGACCAACTATAAACGTTTTTGTTTTTTTCCCCCTCTACATGTGCTCATGAGAAAACTTTGAAACCTCAGTGGATTTTCTTTGCTCTGGAAATGCGGGCTGGCTTCCACATACTATTCATTAAGCAGTGGACAGCACTATATGTGTGGAGTCAGAACCTTCCTCTGTTACTGTTTTCTGTGCCACCTTCCATAATAAGCAAAAACCAAAAACAAACAGACAAACAAACAAAAAACATGCTTCCACCGTTTCATACCATATCCACATCTTCCCAGCACAGTGATTGTTGCAGACCTCCTAGGAAGGGCCCCTGATGGTGTGACTTTATCAGCAGCCCACTGGCTTCGTGGTCTCCACCACAGAGCCATCAAGCACGGCTGGCCGTGACACTAACGCTCTGCGAGTCCGCAGTTCCCAAGCAATGGACATCGCCGCAAAAAATTAACGTGCATCTGTTCATCACCGCAGACGGCAGCGAGAGTGGGCTGTAATTTTAGCTTCTGTCCCCCAAGTAATGTTTGTTGTCATGCTGTAATCTTGGCAATCAGCGTAACAGATGAACATATCGTTTCATCCGAAATATTTGCTAAACATGATAGGACCTTGAAAACCACACCTCAGTATGTGTTTGTGTGTGTGTGTGCGTGTGCGCATGTGCACACACACATGTTGGAAGAGAGAACTAGCCAAATAAGGTAAAATGGGGAGCACTGCTAGTTCACTAAAAATAAATTAGATGCTTGTGTCCTATCTCCTTTTCTAGCACTTAGTATTTTTTTTTTTAACTTAAAAAACAGAGGCTTCAGACTGGTCCAGAAAAGCCACGCATCTACCTTTCTTCTTTTAAAATATGAAACTTAATGCACATGTAGTTTCTAAAGTGGAATCTAATGGCAATAAAAGCCAATTGGCCCAGTCAGCATTGGACATATTACTCTTGTGATATTATATTAACTTGAATTCTGTGAAACTCATTTACTTATAAAATAGCCTCAACTACTAAAAGAGCTCTTCATTTTGAGGGTGGACACATGGTCATATATGTTGGATTGACACTCAGGAAAACCCCCACCAATACTGAACTAGGACAAAGTCATCCCAGGGTGAAATTCACATTTGAGGCTATTGCGAGAGTAGAAACTTTAAAACCATTTCATGTTCCTCTTCACCTTCCTTGATATTATAAACAGGCACAGAATTAATACTTTCATCGTCAATGAACTAATTCAACAAATGCTTATCAAGTGTCTACTATGTGGTAGGTATTATTCTAGGTTTCGGGCACATAGCAAGAACAAAATATTTGAGAATTCTTGCTTTTGTTGAGCCCTCATTAAATAGGGGACACCAGTGAGCAAAGTAATACAGGGTTCTGGACAGTAATAAATGCTACATAAGAAAAAAATTAAACAGGGGAATGAGGAGGTGGGTGGTGATAGGAAGCAAAGGGAGAGAGTGAAAACTTGGGTGTCTGGGGCAGAGCATTCCAGGAAAAGGAAATAGGTGTAAGGCTTGGGAGACAAGGCCATATTCCATGTGCTTGAACAGGAGCAAGACCAAGGTATCCGGAGCAGAGAGGGAGGAGAGTGGCACAAGAGAAAATCAGAGAGGCAACAAGAACGTTCTCAAACACACAGAAAGCCCATCTCTGAGGCAGGAACAATATGGACCAGGGGTGGGGAACCTGCGGCCTTAAGGCCACATGTGGCCTACTACTAGGTCCTTAAGTGTGGCCTTTTGACTGAATCCAAATTTTACAGAACAAATCCTTTTATTTTTGTTAATACATTTTTGTCCATCTTTTATATTTTTATTTTATTTTTAAAATGAACATATTTAAAATATCAAAGAATAAAATCCTCCCAGATTGACTGGCACAATTAGACCATTAGTAAGTCATGAGGGCTAAATTGACGGCTGCTACACTCATGATTCAGTGCTAACTTCCCTCACCTCACTGGCGCCACAGCCACCAGGCTGGTCGGCGAGAGTTCATGGGAGTCAAGCATGTCAGTCTGTTATCAGATGTGACAACAGTGCCCTGTGTTTCTGTTTGAAGTGGAATTTGTGAATAGTTGCTCAACTCGACAGTATTTTTTAATTCTATCTGCTTAACAGCCCATCGTGTCAAAGAAGACTAAGAGAACCCTGAAGGAAGAAAACCGATGTTTTAATGAGGATTGAGAATTGCAACATTATCTTGTTTCTGCTTAAGATAAGATGATTTGCTTGCTTTGTGATACTGCAATATCAACATTAAAGAAATTCAATGCTCATCAGCATTAAAACACTCATAAGGACCAAAAATATTTTAAATTAGAGGGATAGGTATGAAAGGTTGTAATGCAGAAATTAAAAGATGAAAAGCAAAAGATAATTCTTTCAAGCAGCAATAAAACCTGGAAATAATGCCAGTGAAGCAATTTATAAAGTAACTTATATACTCAGGAAAAAAAGGAAGCCATTCAGTGATGTGGAGATTGTGAAAGAACGCATTGCTGAAGTTGTGGGGTGCTTAGACCCTGATAATGTTTCAAAGTGCAAACAACTGCCTCTTTCAAGTTAGAACCATAACTGATCAGCAGCATGAATTCACCTCCAACCTAACAGAACAATTTCATGCAATACTTCAAAAGGAAAATATATATTATTCAATCAGTTTGGATGCATCAACTGATACTACTGACTCGGTGCAGGTTTTACACTTCATTCGGATCATAACAGATTTTCTTTGATACAAAGAGTTACTCACTTTGAGAACTCTTGAGAACAGAACATGGGGAATAGATATCTTCAACAACTTTCAAGATAAATGTCATGAAGTTGGACTGAGTTTGGTAAATTTAATGAGTGTATGTACAGATGGTGCACCTTCCATAACAGGAAAACATGAAGGGTTTATTGCACAGATAAAAAATGTATTAACAGGCCCAGATGCTCTCATTTCTTTTCATTGTATCATGCATCAGCAAAATCTCTGTGCTAAAACTACTATTTTAAGTGACAGTTTGCAAAAAGTTTTAAGTATTGTTAACTATATTCCTGCAAATGCAACAGGGCATCATCAGTTTCCTAACATGCTGAAGTTGAAGGATGAGATACTCTGTATGGATTTGCCCTATCATTCAAAAGTATGTTGGCTATCCCAGGGACAGGTGTTAGCCAAAATTTTATATCTGCAAGAACAGATAGTTAAATTTTAAGAAGAACAGAATCAGTAAAGTGAATTTTTGAAAAAAGATTTCTATAGGACTGCAGCATTTCTGTATGACATTATGTGAAAATTAAAACAACTTGAATATTTCTTTGCAAGGTAGAACTAAGTTTATAAATGATACATGGGGAAAAAAAATCCGAGCATTTTGAAAATGCTATATTTTTCAAAACGTTTCTTGTTCAAAAGGAAATTTTGGATGAACTTTTTCCCAAGTTTGCAAAGGTCATTGATGAACAGGATGATATATGTGAATCATTTGAAGAATATGCAGCTGTTACAGACCTATTAATTGAAGAATACGATGAAAGGTTCTCTAACTTTGAGATGCACTCAAATTAGCATTTCAGCCTCACCTACTCGATATCACCAAGGCACCTAAAGAACTACAGATGGAATTGATTGAGCTCTCAGTAGACATCATTTTAAAGTCATTGTTTGATAGAAGGAAGATATAACTGAAATACATAAAAATGCAGGATAATTACCCATGCCTTCAGCAACATGCCCGAAAAATGCTTTCTTGCTTTTCAATCACTTATTGCTGTAAATCCACATTCTCCTACCTAACCCAAATCAAGATGCCCTTAACTTCACAAATGACTGATACTCATCTAGAGGATCAACTAAAACCTGTACAGACCTCGATACTGCAAACAAATATTCAAATGCTTTCCAACAAAAAGCAGGCACAACAAAGTCATTAAAAGGTTGGTTAACTTTAAAATGAACAAATAGTTTTCAATTTTTGAAATTATTAAGTATGTAGATTGTTACAAAATAATATACATTTTCAAGTATATCTAATTCAAGTTTCTTAAATAAGTCCTTATTTGATTACAGCTAAATTAATTCAGCTTTCCAACATGAAAAGTTTCCCCACCCTTGATATAGACATTCACAAAAAGAATACAGGCATCAGTGCCTTTTCATTCTGTTCCAAGGATAATAAGAATAGGAATTAGAAACTGTGTCTCATGACTCTTAACCTTTGGTCCTAAACACTTAGCTTTTTGGTTTTGTTTGTATTAATATGTGTGGCTGTATAATATGGTATAAATGTATGCATGTGTGTTACACGTATGAGAACACTCAGTACTGGTAAAATGTGATGCATTAAAGAAACCAACTTCATCACCAAACCCCATTTGAACATTTTTTTCAATGTTCAATGGCTATTTTTCCTAACTTCAGTTCCATTACTATATTTCATTGAATCTAAAATGCCATTGTTTATAAAATACATCATTTTTCTGTGATCCTCTAAGAAAGAAAAAAAATACTTCCAGTTAACTTACAACATGCTATCAAACACATCACAATTTTAGTAATATTTTAAAATTTAAAAACGTGTTTATCGCAGAATGAATGAAATATAGTACATTTATCCCCTCTCCTGATCTATAAAATGATAAACTTTGACTTATTTTGATATACTGTTTGTGCAAACCTTGCTTGTTAACCTTGACTCAAAGCAAGACATGGCACTGTATTTCCTTTTCCTTGGGCCCACTGGCTGAGAGACAGGAAGCTTTTATTCCAGGGCATTGTTCAGTCTCAGCTGTCTTATTATTATTAGTGGAAGTAGTAATTGGGGTAGTAGTCATGGAGATGAAAATGAGCATCATAGTGACAGTTTCTGTCATGTTTGCCAAGTGTTCATTGAGTGTATGCTGTTGTATCTCTGCATATTATCTTTGCCCGACCTCACTCCACATATAAACTTAAACCTTGATGAGGAAGTTCAGCAACAAACAGCATGTTAAGTAGCTTCTAGCTACTAGCAGAGTCTCTAAATTCTGTTTCTTAAACCTCTCTGTTGTGTGTGATACCTAAGTGTGTCAGTGCTAGTGTGTTAGCCTAAAACTGTAGTTCACGGTGATATCAGACAGTCCTACAAACCTTTTTGTTATAACAATAACAAATGTTCATTGCATACCTACTGTTCAGGCTTGCTTCTGAGGACTTCATGTGCATTCAAGCTTCAGAATTACCCTAGTGGGTAGATCCAATGATTGTAATTCCCATTTACAGATGAGCAAACTGACGCACAGACAGGTTAGGCTATTTGCCAACTGACAACAGCCCAGGGAAACAACTGTATATCCAAGGTCCCCTTGGCATTGTGGGCAGCATTTCTACACTGTCCTTGGATGCTCCACACTAGCTGTTTTATGAGAATCAGATTTTAGTCCAGAACATACACATGTCTGGATTGACTAAGATTCTTGGCTTGACCAAACCTTAGTCAGGCTCCTGGACCCTCTCCTAGGCCCATCTGTGCCCATCCTTGTAAAATCCAGTTGTAGCAAAGAGCCCTGCTCAGTCAGTTCAGCAAGAAGTCCCCACCCTCACATCTGATTATCCTGGATATCTGGTTGGGTTCCTCATTCTCCACCATCTCCCAGGTGATGTCTGGTCACCCAGGCCTGCCTTCAGCAAGAATCCTGTTAGGTCGGTGTAGCCAGAATCCTCTGACGCCCGCCGTTTCCTCTTAGCACTTTTCCATCTCCTGCCCCCCATCCTGCTCCTTGGCTATCAATTTCCACTTGCCCAGGATGTATTTGGAATTGAGCCCAGTTCTACCCTAGGTCTCTTTTTCCCTACTGCAACAGTCCTGAATAAAATCTGTTTTACCCTTTAACTGCTGTCCAGCTCTCAGTTTTTTTGGACAATATCTACCAGGCCACCCTGTCTCATTTAGTGCAGTAATGAACACGCTACATTTTTTATACCAGCTCCATTTTGTATGTCTAAAAGCTCACAAGACTAGGCAGCTGAGCTAAAAACGATGTCAGTATTCAAACTTGCTTTGAGCACAGCCTCAGTGATTTTACTGGTCTAAGATGATAAGACATTTTTTTACTTCAAACCTGATCATTTTAACCAGGAGGCTAATCAGGGAGAGGCTGTCTTTTTTGATGCATTTTCTTTAAAATTCATAGCACGTCATGTTGAAAAGTCAAGACATTCAAGCAGCCCAGTCTAGTTGTGCACCCAGGTGAGAAGCCTGTGAATGGAAAGTCAGAGCGTCGTTTCTCACCAGCGCTGCCTCAGAACTGACCACACACAGCACAGTTCAGAGGTGAGGCTGCTCCTCTACCCTCCTCTTACTACAGGAAGAGCTTCTTGTGAGCTCCTGACAGGGTGCAAATTCTTTGCTCAAATCCTTTTCTCAGAATGGCTTGGAATTCGTTGCACTTAGTGGCATCCCTGCCGTGATCTTCCAAAGAGGAAGATTATCCATGAATTAAAACGTCACTAGCAACAATTCCAGCACCTATTCTTTGGATCCTCTAGTCACCTAGGCAAAAAGAAAAAACATATAAACTCATTTCGCTTTCGCACACTTGGACTCTTCTCTGCCACATTTTCTATTGCTGTAAGTCTGAATCCGCCTGAGCCTAGAGTGACTGAGTGTTAACTCCTCTAATAGGGCAAAATAAAGGGACATGGCAAGAATCACAGAGATGCCAGTGTCACAACGGGAACCAACCTAGGAGAGCCGAGGCTTACAGCCGCAGCTCCTGGCGCTGGCCTTGGAGGAAGCACTGGGACAGAAGGACCCTGCAACTCCTCAGTACTCACAAAAGTCTTTGGCCTAATTTATTTGAGTTCAGAGAAAAAGGAATTTTCTAGAATTTCCAAGGCATTTGCATTAGGTTGCTGTGCAATCACACTCTTTTACCTCCAAAGCTTTCTAGGAAGCGGCTCCTAGACGTTGACTGAATGTCAATGGTGGAGCTGTGTCTGTCCCTGTTGCTAAAGAGCTGTGTTCCTCACTGGCCATTTCTCATTTCACCTTATGTTTTAGGTGTCTTTGAAACTAATATTTTATTTTCCCCTCATATGTGCTGAAACTCATTGAATGACATAATTTTTATAAGTTGATCAATTATTCGATTAATCAATAGAAACAAGCTATTTGAAAAGAGACTTTGGACTATTTCCTCCAATGTCTCCTCTTCCTCCTATTTCCTCCACTCCCGTCCCCCTTCTCCCCACTCCTCCTTCTCTTTTTTAACAATAACTTTTTTATTCTGATCCTATGGACCTCGAGTCAGGCATTTGGAACTGGTTTTGAGTCCGTTTTGTCATTCATTCTGTGTGAGGTTTCTGAGATGTTCTCTTGTACTTCTTACACATAAAACAGGAATTCTTTCTACTCCTTACACATAAAATAGGAATAGAAACTCCACCCAACTCCGAGTTTCTTGTTGTAATTAACTGGGAAAATTTGCATGAAGCAAGTGTTAGAGTGCCTAGAACATCATAAACATCTAATCAATGTTAGCTTTTACCATCACCTTCCCCCTTCGTAAATTTAAAAGAAAGTTTTGTATTCTGGCCAATCCCAGAATGCTAATCCTTACAAGGTATGCATTTTATCATTTAAAATAAAAACTCTTAAAAATTATGCCATTCTCTGGAAACTTCCCAATCAACCAACTTTGCCAGTGTGTGAATAAATGGCTTTGGTCACCTCACAATTTAGAATTGGATGCTTTTCCTGGCCCTGTGCCATTTCTCCTTTCTCCCACACCAGTGTCTCTGCTGGATGTTCAGTCTACAAAGGAAACTGCTTTATGGGCCCACAAGTCTGCCCAGATGCACAGAATACAGCCACGGAAATACAGCCGCAGGAGCACCAAGCTCAGGGCTGAGGTTGTGGTCTTATCAGCCCTGGGGCTTGGCTAAGGCAGGAAACCCAGAGCCATTCTCCTTCAGAAAACTAAGGACAGCCAGAGTCCCACAGCTTCCCTTCGTAAAGGGGCCTTTAGTTACCTATCAGCTGTGTCTTCCTAAAGGGACAGGCCATGGACTCTGATGCAACTGTGACCACAGCCTGGAGGCTACGGGGATAAGCAAACATGTAGTTTCAGGGAGAAATTAAGACGAGGAAATATTTTGTAAAGAAACAAAACCATCAATTATTCCTTTCCTGCCTGTTCCCTAATTACTCCCAGCTTCTGAAATGAAGGTGCTTTGCTGGACAGAGGAAGATTCCCCACACTCCTGTGGCCATCAAAAGCTCGGTAAGTGCTGCATTTACAGAGGGAAGGCAGCTTCAAAGTTTTCATTTCTACTTAGAGTTTAAGTAGCTCTACAAAAGGGCATTGATTCTGGTTAAACTGATTTCATTCCTAGTTGGTTTGGATGGTATATTCCAAAGATAGATCATATCAGCACATAGGAGGCTGAGAGGGCAGACCCCCTCTTGTGAGCATGTGTGTGGTCCTAAATATTTCCTCTACTTATAGTTTGGTGGGATTTGGCTTTTGAGGGGACTGAGAAGACATTTTCACAGTATGGGCCACCCTAGACAGTAGTCTTAAACTGCAATTTGGGTTATAAGATCAGCTTCTCTACATTGCCTCTAATTTCCTGTGCAGCAGATACCCATTTGTCTTATCACTTTATACTAATGCAGATTAGCTATTGGTGCTAATTTAGTTGAAATATATAATAACAGGCAGGTGTACTAGTTCTAGCCAGTTATTAGGACTGGAATTCGAGTCCATGGATTCGGGGTAGTGGCTATGATGGGAAATACCTGCATGACTATTTCAAACATGCAAACAGGCCTTTTTGTGATAACTGTATTTAACTGCAAACCTCAAGCAGGATGGCATTTGGAAACCATATAGTCTCAAAAACTACAGTACCAAAAAGAAGCCCTCTGCTGAAAAATATTCAAGCTTACACACATGTAAACACACAACACATGTGATTTTATGCTAACACATGCTATCAATTTTTATTTATTCAAATGAAAGGCAGTTGCTAGTTTTAAAAAAATTAGAGAAGGACAATGTTTCAAAATCATTTAAAGGTGGCTGATGACTATAGGATTCATCACAGAGTCTTTCTCACTCAGCATCTCTTTCTACTTATTTATACTCTGTTCAGGCCAATATTAAAAATCAGTTTCATTCCCTAAGCAGCCACCCAACGGTAATTGGGCAGAGACAAATTAAAGGCAAGTATCTGGAGAACTCAGTTTGAGATTATAAACATATCATAGTTTTATGGATCATACAGATACACATGCACATCCCATACACAAACACTCAATACTCATGTATGTTTTAATGATGCTTTTCAGCAGTACTCTTTTTGCAAAAAATCATCTGAGGATCTTTTTCAAACGTGGGTGCTTATGTCCCACCATTCAAATAAGTCTATTTAATAGGACTTAAATCTTCCCCAAGACGCATAAATGGTACACCATCGACCCAGTTGCTGAAACCAACAATATAAAAGTAGCCCTTGAGTGCCCACTTTCCTCATCCAATCCCTCACCCAGGGCTCCTGGCTCTATCTCCAAAACATTTCTCAATATGTCTTTTTTTTTCAGTGCAAGCTGTCGTCTCCCCACCTACCCTGCTGCTTTATTCCTGGAGATTAGCACAGTGCCAGACACATGATATCAGCTCCATAAATAATTATTGAAATGACAAACAACTGAAACAATTACAAATGGTTTATTCTCAATCAATTACTTGCACAAGACCTGGTATATGCAAAATTGAGTTAATCTTAACAGACATTGAATTAAAAACAAAGTTGCTAATATATTTAAGCACAGGACATGTGGCATCACTTTGACCAAATAACAGGGGAGAGAAACAGCTCAGTAGCACATTGGCCACTGCTAGTACCCAGGGACACAGGTACTGGTAGTCCCAGCCTATTCCTTCTCCTGTTTCACTCCTACTCGCAGCAGGGAAGCTGGGAAGGGCATGTGCCAGAGCTATACTAGCTTCACAGTCCACATGAGGATATCTGGTGGCAAAACATCAATTATCACCTCCTCATCTGAGAAGCAGAAGATTGGATTTCTGGAGTGTCTCTGCGGCCTACTCGTGTTGTATTCAACTCTAATGCTTACGTAAAGCACCCTCACAAGGACAAAGGCGATGAAATCACTGCTTGGAATGAAACAAAGCTGAATATAAACGGAAAGATAATATGGCCAGGACCAAAGAGGCAGACTCTATATAAACTGACATCTCAAATTAACATGCCTCTGAAAGGCACCCCAAAAAGAGGAATTGTTGTGACCACTAAGGAAGGAAATGCTCCAAGACTAGGGACATTTCTTCTGGGTCATGCTAGCCGTGCTGTTCGTTCAGCACCCAGAGTTCAGGAGCCCGAGCTAAATGCAGCTGACAGAACTAACTCCAAGTGGGCTGAGGCATCAGACAGGCCTTGAGGCATGAGAAACGAGTATCACACCTAGACAGTCTCGGAGCATAGCAGGGTGGGGTCCTCCCCTATCCAACTCCCAAGGCTGTGGGCGTGAGATACGTGCGGACGCTGTGGGAGGAAGTAAAGGAGGAGACAAATCAAGAACCACGTGGCCACTGAGGGCCGTGCTGGACAGGCGAGGGTGCTCCAACCTTCCAGCTGCCCCAAACCTCCCTCACCACCCCCCACCCAGGGGCCAAATGGAGGCCAACTGGCTCGCTCTCTCCAACTCAGCTCAAATGTTTCTTGTTGTCCAGGACTCTAAGTCGCTCAGAAGGGCGCTTATTTGTTCTCTCAAGTTCTTCATTACCCCTGTGGGGGCTCGGGAGAGAGCTTTGAACTGAGAAAACGTCCTGGCAGTAATTAAATACAAAAGGCCTCCCTGCGCTCCGAGTTGGCAGCCTGCTCTAGCTGAGCAGAAGGGGGAAGATTTGATTTTAATCATACAGATTTCATATTTTATTTTGCTCATTAAAATTCCTGATAAGGATTTACTTCAGCATTCTGTGGCTCTCCCTGAATATTTGAAGAGGGTCTTTTTAAAATTTCCCCTTTTCACTGCAAATGTTGCCTGATCCCTGCCTGCTCCAGGGTCTGAAGAGATTGCCTCCTCCTCATTGCTCAAATCCAAGGTGTGAGCGGTTTCTGGGAGAAAGAAAAAAAAAAAAAAAAACAAGGAATTTGGGGAAGGCATGCCACCACGCTCCACTCTGCAATTGCAGACACGCT
The DNA here is from genome assembly GCA_963574885.1 of Lepilemur ruficaudatus. Lineage (NCBI taxonomy): Eukaryota > Metazoa > Chordata > Mammalia > Primates > Lepilemuridae > Lepilemur > Lepilemur ruficaudatus. The sequence goes on along the minus strand of CAUYRT010025327.1, from coordinate 7,467 downwards.
GCCTCTGCTCAGCCGAAGTGAAAAAATCAATTATCTAAGAATGCAGGGCTGGAATCAAGATGAAGACAAACTTTACTGGCTGAAGTTATCTAGAACTTCTAAGAATATGAAGACTCGGAGTTCTGGGTCTGCATAAAATCCTATTGCTCGGGAAGGGAGGGAAATCCTTTTCAGAAGGAACTGCCCAGAAGCCTGCAGGACCCTGACAGTCTGCCTCTCCACAGGTGGTGGGCAGTGTTTAATCTTCACCAGCCAGGCCCCAGTTAGAAAGAAGCTGGGATTGTTTTATTTTTCAACAGAGCATCAAATGTCAACACTTTGTTGCCCACAGAGAATCAAATTTTAGTCTAGCTATAGTTTTATAAATACATATTCATGTATGTGTGTATATATATTCAATATTATAGAATTGGATCTATAGTATAATAGATATATAGAATATATCTAGAATAGTGTATGGTTTTATAGACATAATGCTATATATATATATATATTCTACAGATAGTATCATTACATACTCTCCATCTGTACCACTCCACATCCTAGAGTTTCTTTTTCTGCATCTATGATTAGGATTTGCAAGTATTATATCCTACATTCCAGATTCTTGAAACTCTGCGTGTGTCCTCTGGACAAGGCCTGTCCTCTAGGGAGCTGGGAACAGTGCGGCGGAGGGGAGGGTGGGCAGTGGCGACAGTGGTAAAGCGTCTCAGCACTGACCCAGTTAGCACACGCCCTTCCTAGTCGAGGCCCTAGTATCAAAAGCCCAGTTAAGTTCTCACCACGTGGTGCTTCAGATGCGCTGTGTTCTGATTGGCATAAATGTATATAGCAAAGCTTCCTTTTTTGCCCTACCTGTTTACCCATACAAATATTAGATTGCCAGATTGCATTATTTGGGGCAAGAGTAGGGGAGATCATTCCCAAACCCACCTATCTTTCAGTGAGCCAATTATGCTCAGACACCTACAAACGTAATTACTCCAATTGTTGCTGGCTTGTTAACTGCAACTAGCAAGTGGAGATAATTTACCTTTTGTCATTTTACTCCAATAAAACTCCATTCCCACTGAAGTAATTTTAACACCTATCAAAATACAGAAAGAATCAAAAAACAGTGAGATTGCCTACACATGTATCTATGTAATGTATATATATATGTGCATATAGATGTAGGCATTTATAGTCTACTTTTAATATATTATAATATATATAAATTTAATTCTATTAATAGGTAATAAATGGTAATGAGATTTTAAGATGTCCCAGGAACCCATTATTGGGAAATCTGATCAAGTTATACTCTAGGCAGGAGGGAGGAATCCTTGCCAAGATATGCAACATGTTTGCCATGTTCAAAGTGATCATATGGAAGAAAACTAGGAATTAGAGCATGAGAAAGGCATGTCCTTAATCGACCTCTACAGAGCTCATCTGGGAAGAAAGTGGGCCCCTTCTTTCCGGCACTGCAGCCGTCTGCCCTGTTCTCTCCCTCAAGCATTTTCTGTTTTTCAGTCTTTTGTGTGCTACTGCTCTTTCTTAAGGAACAAAATCTTGTCCGTCACAATAGAATGTTAAGGCCCCGCTCTTGTTTGAAGTCTGTGCACTCCCACTTCCTGCAATCTCTTTACTTAGCAGCAAATTTCCCTTCATTAAAATTAAGCCTCATTTCTTGCTCATCTTTTCCTGTTTCCCTCAGCAAAACTGAGTGCAATCCTGAACCTGTTTTTCTTGCTGCTTTATTTTCTTGTCACTTCATAACTAAATCCTCTTTCCCTCCAAAAACAATTAAGAGGTTTATTCCACCCGATTTTTCACCTTTTTCATGTGGGAAACAAGAGAAACAGAAAGCGAGGGGGTGGTGTGTGTGTGTGTGTGTGTGTGTGTGTGTGTGTGAGTGTGTTGGCAGCTGGGGGGTTAGGAAGTGTTTTATTAAGTATCCAATATGTACTGGAAGGATCCATTTGGTATATTTTGGCATGAGGGTTTTGCTCAGACTCTGGGATTACTGGTTAGGCTCCAGTCTATTTATGCTAATTGCAGAGACAGCATGGCCTTATATATCCATCTGGAGTGGCAACGGCTCAAAGTAATTCTCCAGGGTCAGACTCCTAGACAGGAAGGTAGCAGGAAAAAAAAAGTCAGATTAGCACTGGATTCTGTAAGCCAGGAGTGCTCAGGCTCTGATAAATCTGCCCCTACATACAACTATCAACCCATCTCTTTAGTTTGTGCTCATTTTCTTTCCTAACACTCTCAATCAGGTTTATCTACCTAGCTTTTCCCTTCGGGCCAAAGTGAATGCAAGGAATTCCATGGCCCTAAACTGTCATAGCTGCCAGATGCTCTGAGCAGAAATGAAGCCTCCACTTTCCCTGATGGGCAAAGACAAAGAATGGCCATGCAGTGTTCTGCAGTAGGGTAGGGCTGGGTAGCTCCTGCCTAGAGGCCCAGTGAAGCAGCCTCCCTGAGACTGGAACCATGCGCAGGGTCCTGATCAAACTGGCAGGAGGCTCGCGCTTTAACCACCAACGCTGAGAAGGTATCTGGGGACAAAGCTCCAGAGAACACCATGTGGAATGGTAGCTATTCTGGCCATTCTTCAGTTTCCACTTAAGCTTTCTTAACTCCTGTGCTTACTACAAACCTGAGCACTCATTAAATTACAGTTAAAAACTGAAAACTAGCTAGGTGGCCTTGGGCAAGTTACTTCTAAGCCTAATCTGTAAAATAGAATAATGATGTTATATACCTTGTGGGTGTGTTTTAGGAATAATTGATACATTCAGAGTAAAATGCATAGCACAATTCCTGGCATATAGTAATACAATACTCAAAAATTTGGCTTTTTTTATTATTATATCAGAAAGGCATTGAACATTTACCATGTACTGGGAAGTTGACCAAGTATCGAGGACCCAACGGCAAACAAGAAATGGATTGTGGCCTCAACTAGCTCACAATCTAGAAAGCGTATTTGCATCATTAAGAGAGGTTGACTTTTTCAATCCTCTTTTTTATTTACTACGAGACAACTGAAGTTCAAAGAAATTTAAAGAAATGGTTTAAATGTTACACAGCGAGTAATGGGGAAGTCTGGATTTGAACCCAAGTCCAAGGATTTGAACCCAAGTGCAAGGATTTCCCTTTATCTGCTTCCCTGTGTGATTAGTGTGAAGTGAGCACCCAGGAATAAGAGTGGGGATTTGGTCACTCACGGGCCTTTTTGTTGCCTTAATATAGAAAGTTCAGGAACAAGCAAGAGCGATGAGAGGAGCAGAGGCAGCAAGAACTGGCCCTGTACAAGCACAGCTGAACCCACTCGCTGCGGTGCGTGGTGAGCCAGTGTTCCGCGAGGAAGCGTTGGCTGTGGACTGCGGCTTGACCCGCCAGCACAGCATCCCACATCTCAGAGCCTTACCAGTGAGGGTGACAAGGACAGCTGGCACCGAGCATGCTACCGCAGGCTCCTGTCTGCAGGCCTCTCCGCCCAGGAGGAGAGCCACCCTTTCTAGGGGGACCCTGCAGGGATCAGAGCCACCATGGCTTAAGTGACAGCCCTCACTTAGCTGGAGTTTGCTTACTCCTTATTCTCTCTAATTTTCAAGTGCTAGCTTATTTTCTTAAAAAAAGGGGCAAAAAAACCCATTCAATTTTTAAAAAATATTACAATATTCCTAAAACACACCCACAAGATTTATAATATTATTATTCCATTTTACAGATTAGGCTTAGAAGTAACTTGCCCAAGTTTTAAGTTTTATTTTTACTTAGTTATTTCCTCTTCTTAATCTTATATATGTCTTTCTCACTTTTGTTATGTTTAACTTAGCCTTTTCTTAATCTTTGATTCTTATACTTCATTAGCTTCTAAAGCCTTCTATCTTGCATTTTTAAATCTCACATATGATATACAATTTTCTAACTCTTAACTTTTATCTTTATTATGACTTGAGCTCCGTTATTTTAAAATTCTACTTTATTTCTATTTGCAATTTTAGCAGTTGTAAGGAATCAATCCCCTCCTATCCTTCTACCTTTCCATTATTATATAGAGAGTATCTTTCCTTTACTTGTTTCTTGAATTTTTTCTATATTTGACTTATATCCATAAAGACCAACAAGAACCATGGTTGTGGTGGTAATTTTTTCATTGAGAAAAATCTCATCTGTTGAACCTTTTTCAGATGTTAGGGCCCAGAACAAACGGACCAAGACCTGTTCCCATGGAGCCTACCAGGAAGTAGATAAGAGCAGAGAGGCCCATAATCCATGAGCAGAGAGCTCCATAATTGATGGACCCTGGTGAGGATTAACTTGTAGACTTCCGGTCTCTGTGGGAGAGAGTTTGTACAGGCCACTCTTCAGCCAGTTTGGGGTGGCCTTTGGGTGGGGCATGAGAGGGAGTGGCAGGAACAAGGCCTGTGGCTCTCTCCACAGGCCACAGGCCACAATGTGGCTCTCTCTGCTCTTACCTACTGGGGGGCTCCACGGGAACAGGGTCAGCCTGTTTGTTGCTGGACCCTAACATCTGAAACAGACTAAATGGATGCACTTCTCAACTTGACCTCTGGACATGGGGGGCTGGCTACTTCTTTGTTAGGGGGGGCTGTCTTTTTGCTGTGTTTAGCAGCAACACTGAACTTTGCTTTCTACGTCATTAGCAACTCCTGAGTCTAGTTGTGACAACCAAGCATGTCTCCAGATATTGTGAAATATCCCCTGGGTGGCAGTATCACCTGTGGTTGGAAACCTCTAATTTAATCCTTACAACCCTCTTTCATGATGGGCAAGGCCACCATTATCACTCTTCATTTTATAATAAAGGAGGCTCAGGCTGTGAGACTATGATTTCTCCAAAGTTGCACATAGTGGCAGAATGGACTAGGTATGTAGACTTCCTAACTCCAAATCCAGTTCTCATTTTAATATTTTACGTCAGCTCTTCATACCTGACAAGTGGTCCAGAGATTCCCTCAGAACAAGACTAGGCAGACTTTGCCTTGCAATATGCACTCTGGATTGCCCCACCTGCCGGAGGCTGCCCAGTGCAATCAAAGCCTCTGCCGTTGGGGCTGCTGGTGTAGACAGGCTCAGTGGGCCATGGTATTATGCAGAGTAAAGAGGGCTAAGTGTCCCTAGCCTCCCTAAAATTGAGTTTTCAATGAAGGCCTATGGACTACAGGACAAGTTGACTTTTTACTTTTAGAAATGTATTTATGTTTATTGATACATAGTAGTTATACATATTTATGGGGTATATGTAATATTTTGATATGTGCATACAATGTGTAATGATCAAATCAGTGTACTTGAGATATCCATCACCTCAAACAGTTATCATTTATGCTGAGAACATTGCAAATATTCTCTTCTAGCTATTTTGAAATATAACCTAAATTCATGTTAACGATAATCACCGTACTGTACTATTGAACACTAGAACCTGTTCCTTCTATATAACTCTATTTCTGTACCATTAACCAACCTCTCTTTATTGCCCTCTCCACCCTACCCTTCCCAGTTTCTGGTAACCACCATTCTACTCTCTACCTCCATGAGATCAAGTTTTTTAGCTACCATATATGAGTGAAAACATGCAATATTTGTCTTTATTTTCCTTGCTTATTTCATTTTACATAATATCCTCCAGTTCCATACATGTTGCAGCAAATGATGAGATTTCCCTCTTTTTTGCCGCTGAATAATATTGCACTAATGTGTGTGTGTATCACATTTTCTTTTCCATTCATCTGTTGATGAGCACTTAGATTGACTCCATATCTTGGCCATTGTGAATAGTGCTACAATAAACATGAAAGTGCAGATATATTGCTTTGATATACTGATTTCTTTTTTTCTGGATATATACCTAATAATGAGATTTCTGGAACATATGGGACAAGTTGACTTTTAATCAGAAAAATAGTTGATTCAGCACTGAAATAGCACCCTCTAAGTCTTCAACATCATCTTCATTCTCATTTTCATTTTCCAATCTCCTTAAGACAGAGCATCTTGGACAATTACCTGGGCAAGGATGCAGCAAAACTGACTCAGCTGAATGGACTAGCAGAGGAGGTATATGGCTAAGGGAAAGTATAGCTTTCAAGAATCAAGCTAATGACCTGTTGAGGTCCAAGCAGAAATTTGCCAGTAGGAGTTGCTCAGTGGAGGTGCAGGATGTGCTATCAAGTGTAGCGAACAACAACCATAGGAACTCTGAAAAAAGGAGTTTCCACCTAGGGAAGTTTGCAAGTAGCAGGACCAGCCAGGGAAGGGAGTCCAGTTCCTGGAAGGAGGAACCAAGAAAAGCATGTCAGGATGCCTATCCCATGATGAAACCAGGGGCCAGGTCAGGAAATGGAATCAATATCATTATAGAAGTGGACTTCAGAACAAAGAGGAGAACTGTCTCATAGCCAAGGTACCCAATCAAAGTTAGACAAAAAGCATTTGTTCACAATGGAATATTACTCAATTTTAAGAAAGGACAGTAAATTAGAACCTCTTGTATTATCCTGGATTAAGCTTCAGCCCATTATTCGAAGTGAGGTGACACAAGACCCGAAGAATGGGTTCCACTTGTACTCACCATCAAATTGGTATTGACTGATTAACACTATGGTGCTCAAAGCGTGGGAGTGAACACTGGGGAATTGGGGGTTGGGGGGTAGACCCAAGGCTGAGCGACATGGGGGGATCACTGTGGAGGGGTGGGATATGCTTGAAAAGTAGTTGGGAAGCGGAATTAAGGATCTCAATAGGGGAAAGGAATTCCTCAAAAATTGATTCATGAGATTAACTGTACACCTTGGTAAATTCACTGAAAATCATTTAATTATACAATTGAGTGTTGGTTGTACGTAGATACAGTTGGAGCACTATGTATGTACTCTATGGACTACTTTGACAGAGTAGATTTTTGAATGTAACAAGAAAGGTCAACTTGAGTGGTAATATATTTTGGGAGATCAGCTCACTATAAATTGTGACTGTAAACATTATACTGTAAATGCTTTGTAGTTTTCCCCCAATAAAAAAGAAAAAAAAAAAAGGAGGAAGGAGTTAACTGTTTTGGATACATTTAAAAGGTCTAGGTAAGGTCTGAAATGTCCTGGTATTGCTAACAAAGGAGTCATGGGTGACAAGAATTGGGTGACAAGTCATGGGTGTCATTCTTCCTGACAAGAATTTCTACTAGAGTGGTGATGAAGTCACATTCCAGGAAGTTATGGAGTGAGTTTGAGTTTAGTAAGGAGAGAAGATAAAAACAAAGAGTTTGACCTTGGCATGTATTATTCGTGGAGTTCTCCAGGAAACAGGTTTTGAGCTTATCAGAACATTTATTCAGGAATATCTTTGGTATTAACACCTGTGGAAAGCAGGGATGGGGGGAAAACAGAGTTGGGCAGAAGGAAAAACGGGCTATGATGCAGTATTGACTACAACTTTGACCAAAACCAC